>VDFB02357897.1:0-59152 GCA_007258455.2 Sequoia sempervirens
ATCTAGCTTAGCACTACTTAACATACTCCTAGCTCTTTCCATTAAGGTTCAGTTCATCCTTTATGCTACTTCATTTTGTTGAGGTGTATATGGAGTAGTTTTTTGTCTCACAATTCTTGCATGCTTACAATAATCATCAAATTCCTTAGAAAAATATTCACCACCATTATTTGATCTCACCACTTTTATCTTATGATCTAATTGTTTCTCAACTAAAGCCTTAAATTATTTAAACTTATTGAACACATCAGATTTCTTATGCATAAAATAGATCCAAGTGTATCTTGAGACATCATCAATAAATGTGACATAATATCTAGATTTTTCAATAGAGTCAATATCCATAGGACCCATAACATCTAAATGAATAATCTCTAATAATCTTTTACCTTTATTTGTTCCATTAGGAAATGAAGATCTAGATTTCTTTCCAAAACACACACAATGCTCACAAAACGGCTTTTTTCAATATTATAATCAGAGTACCATGAACCAATTTCTATTAAGAATGGTCCTAAGATCCTTTTCACCAATGTGGCTCCAAATCATGGTGCCAAATACATATATATTTTCGGCTTCAGTTACATACTTGCTTATTTCCATTCAAAAATGGAGGGCTGCCAAACAAAGTCCCAAATCTTAAGATCTTTCTAGCAAACCACCATGGAGTCTCCTTTCACTAATCTCAGAACCACCTTTGTCAAATGTCACATGTATCTCCAAAAACTATTGAACAAAGATATAGAGCAGGATTTCAGCGTCCGAATATGTAAACATCATTAAGGGTCTTAACCCCACCATCATTGAAACACAACTTTACCTCTCATTTTCCCACAATCTTTGTTGTGCTATTATCTCCAAGGAATACTTTCCCTCCATCATATGCATTATACTTAGTGAACCACTCCTTGTTAGGAGTCATATGATAGGAGCAACCTGAATCAATAAGCCAAGAGTTATAACTAACAGTATTAAATGAAACGACCAATGCATCATTATTGTCATCTGAGGATTTCTCTATAGAAGCATCAAAACCCATTTTCTTGTTCTTACAATCATTCTTTATATGTCCTAGTTTCCTATAGTTCCAACACTTTACCTTACTCTTACTAGGGGTTTTAGACTGTCCTTTGGACTTACCCTTTCCTTTCTTGTCTCCCTTAGGTTCCTTTTCCTTAGGCCTACCTCTTAGAAATAAGGAATCTTGGGATCCCATTTTAGACTTCCTCCTCATCTCCTCTAATAGGAGTAGGAATTATATTGTCCATCTTAGGATCTACACCACTACCATTGATAGCAACAATTAGATTTTCCCAAGACTATGGTAAAGAAAAAAGTAACAAAATGCATTTATCTTCATCTTCTAGCTTTACATCTATAGATGTTAATTGACTTGGAACCAAATTAAAAGAATTTAAATGATGTGCAACAAAATCACCATCTTTCATCTTTAAATAATACAACTATCTTTTTATATACAAGTTATTAGTAAGACTTTTGGTTGGATAGATATCACCTATCCTCTTCCACAGTTTATATGTAGTAGTTTCAACTGAAACATTCAAGAGAAAAATATCAACAAGACATAATCTTATGGTTCCTCTTGCCTTCTTATTGAGCTTAGCCCAATCCTCATCTGACATAATTGTAGATGGATTTGTCTCATTACAAACAACTAACCACTGATCTCTCTCTTCAAGGAGATCCTCCATTTTTAGTTTCCACATCTCATAAATAGATTCATTAAATATTTTAATATTTAGACGAGAAGTAGAACTCATTGTAACACACTTCTTTTACAAATCTACAATAACACAATAGTAAAAGCTCCCACTATAGCCAAAAAACCTTCAAACTTTTAAGAGAAAGGTGTCCCAAACTCTAACCAACCATTAGCTATGATACCAAATGTTGGAAATGAAGGTAATATTGTAGCTTAAAACTTGTAAAACTATGAGATTGTAGATATAATTAAGTTTTCTTTGTCACAATTCTTTGTGTATGATTAATCTATTTAGATCAATTTACCAATTGTTGAAAGAGACGAAAGATTGTGGAAGAATGAAATTAGAAGATAAAAGTGACACGGCATATACGTGGAGAATCCCTTTTGGGAAAAAACTCCACCAGAATCAATAGTGCTTGTATTATTTAACCTTAGAACAAGATTACAATAATATTGTATCAATCCTTGATTGATATGCTTCCTTGCCTTCAACAATCCTTCTTAACAACCTACAATAAACTCTCATGGAACGCACTCTAATACACTTACTGCAATTAATAGACAATTATGAGCATGCAAAACTCATCAAAGTTGTACAATACAAGAGCATAAAGATCCTTACAAAAATCTATGCCTAGATTGGGAGAGTAGAGTTCCACAATGTAATATAAATTCAAACCAAAGTCTTCCTCAATTTAGGTGCCCCAAACTAAACACTTAATTGAACATTGGTCAAGAAAATATCTTGCAAACCTCACCTCAAAGTTGGCACCCAAGAATGGATCTGCTTGAATGAGCCTTGTAAATATCTTCTCATGCAAAAGGTGTTAACTAAAAGATGCCAACTTGGGTGCCCAAGGTGGTCCCAAGTCAATCTTATTTAACTGAAACATATCTCTCCACCAATTCATGCAAACATTATGCATGATTGATCATCCCCACTTAACTAAAAGTATCCACATGTTATCTATCATGCAACTGAAGTCATTAGTCATGCAAATCAAGTTAACTCAAGTCAACTAGCATTCAGCTCAAAATAACTACATGCAACTAAAGATAACTAAACCATAACTGAACTGAACTAAACTAAACTAAACTAAACTAAATTAAACTGATAGTGCCACTCCACTCACATAAATACAATCCCTAATTTGTAGGATCTAAACATGCATTATTGAAGTGTTATCAATCCTCCAAATAGTTAACTAAAGCAAGGTGGGTTCTACCTTCCATGTGGGCACCCCATGTGCTCCTATTTTCTAGGATATCTTGTTGGATGTCCCCACATATTTCTATCATTTAGGAATAATCATAAATTTCAATTTACATGTTCATTTCATTTGAATTTAATCTCTTTCTAATCCTAGTGTTGGGGAACACTTTCCAAGGACTTAGGAGATACATGAAATATGTTTAGGATTGAAATTAAATGGAATCCTATTCCCAACAGACCATAAGAATATCCTTTGGATTGATTCAATTTTGTCCACAATGTAGGTAGGGATATTGGATATAGAAAGGTAATAAACAGGCATATTTTGAAGAGAATCCTTTAAGAGTTGAATCTTGCCAGCAAAACTTAGTAGTTTACCCTTCCAGCCAACCAGTTTCTTTTAAAATTTCTCCACAATATAATTCCAATAGTTGTTTGTAGGCTTTTGAGAAATTAGAGGTAGTCCCAAGTAGGTAGTAGGTAGGTACACCTCTTGACATCCAAGGATGTTTTTAACTTTGTCTTTCAGATTTTGACTGGTATTAAAGAAGTAGATTTTTCTTTTCTGATAATTTATGAATTGGCACGAGAGTTTAGCATATTGATTACGAATAGCTTTCCATTGCTTCACTTCAACAATAGAAGCTTCCCCCATAAGAATAGTGTCATCAACAAATTGTTGATGAGAGGCAGCGGATAAAGAGGAAGCAACAAAAATCCTTTTAAAATTTTATTAGCTAGCTTTTTCTATATATTGTGCCCTAAAGCTTTAGTGGCAATGACAAACAAGTAAGGTGATAATGGGTCCCCCTATCTTATACCCCTTCCTGAAGAGAAAAAACCTTGAGGAACCCCATTCACCAAGACTGAGTACTTCAGGGTAGTAACACAAGCTCTAATCAAACTTAGGAATTTTCAATTGAAGCCAATTTTTTCAAGAACAATGAAAAGGAAGTTCCAAGAAACTTGATCATATTCTTTAGAGATATCTAATTTCAGAACCATACCCTATTTTTTGTCGTGGTCCATAGAGTGCAATACCTCATGGGTATAAATTGTTGCATCCAATATTTGTCTTCCTTGAACAAATCCCTTCTGATTAACGATAATCATTTTGTTCAAGACTGATTTCAACCTGTTAACCATGATTTTAGAACAAATCTTATAGGTAGTGTTACACAAAATTATTGGTCTATAGTCATTCATAGAACCAACATCATTAGATTTTGGAATTAAGGAGATAAAGGTATTATTCATCTAATTTAGGATCCTTCCTGATCTAAAGAAATCCCTCACCGCATTGAAGAGGTCTAGAGATACAATTTCTCGATAAACGTAGAAGAAGCTTGGGGGGAATCCATCCAGGCCTGGAGCTTTAAATGTGACAAAATAGAAGAAAACCTCCTTCACTTCATCCATAGAAATATCCTTGGATAAATCTTTTAAATCCTAATCTGTGATCACCTTAGGAATGACTGTTAGAAATTCATCCAATTCAGAGATATCAATTTCAGGCAATTCAGGAAGATTTGAAAAGAAGGAAACAACCTCTCTAGCTATGTCCTCTTCACACTCAACTCTTGTCCCATTGGAGGTGGTTAGAAATATGATCATATTTCTTCCTCTATGCTTCAAAGTAGATTGATGAAAAAACTTAGTGTTTCTATCTCCTCTCAACCATTGGATTCAAGATTCATGTTTCTAGAATATTTCTTCTTTTTTGTTTATTTTATACCATTGTGCTCTTAGCTCCCTCTCTTTGGTACAAATCTCCTCATCAATAATTCCAGCCTCCATTAGGTCTTGGATCTCCTTAATTTTTAGGTTTAAGTATTTCTTAATGGTAAAGATATTCCCAAATATATACTTGTTCCATCCCTTTACTTTTTCTTTGACCCTTTTCAATTTTTGAGTTAGTCTAAACATTGGAGTGCCATCACAAGGTAAATTCCACCACTCCTCAATTAAAGATTTGAATTCTGGATGGAGAAACCACATTATTTTATACCTAAAGGGATAAGGCCTCTTAGTCATTTAATCATCCCATTCCAAAAGGAGAGCACTATGATCAAACCCTGTTCTTAGAGAAGCAGTAAGCGAGAGATTTTACAATATTTTACAGTTAGAGGAGATCAAAAATTTGTCCAGTTTAACTTGTATCAAGTGATTACCCTTTCTTCTATTGGACCAAGTAAAGAGATATCCAATCGAATGAATATCCATTAACTCAACTGATTCAAGGAACCCCGAAAGATCCATCATGCTATCAAAGAAATTAGTTAAGCCTCCACTTTTTTTTATGGTTATAACGAGGAATTGAAGTCTCCTCCTAGCATCCATAGCTCATCTTTACTATTAGTGATAATTCCTTCCAACATATTCCAAAGATCCAGCCTATCTAATCTTGAATTGGGGCCATAAATATTAACCATATTTTAGTTGATCAAGGCATTCCTATCTTCCAAACTAATTAAGAGAATATTTTTTCTTTGCACTTGCAATCTTCTAGTAAACTTAGAAGAATTCCAACACATTTCAATCCCTCCTAATGCACCCTCCACATCACTAACTTCAAAACCTGCTCAAGGAAAAATCCATTTTAGCACTTTCTTGAAGCTCTCCTTTTTCATTTTTTGTTTCCTAGATCAATAAGATATTTGGTTTTACTTCAACTAAACAAGCCTTTAGCACATATTTTTTATAGGATCCATTAAGTCCCCTGACATTCCAAGAAAAAATATGCATTATCACAAAAACAAGAAAAGCAGTATCAAGTCGATACTGCTTAGGGTGGGAGAAAGAACTCCCTTACTTCTTTTTTGTTTTATTCCCTACCAAAGAATCAAGAGTTCTCTCCTTGCCAGCTACCACATCTCTTGATGTTTCTTTGTTTCTTGATTCTTTTAATTGTGGTCTACCCACTTTATTATTTCCGCCTACATCTGGTTTTTTCTTTTTCCTTGACTTAGTATTTATCCAATTACCTTCCAGTGTGTTATCCTCCCCTAGATTTAGGTATGTTATTAGGGCTTTAGAGGGAGGGGTCAGTAGCATTTACATTTGGCTAACAATCTCTCCTTCTTCTAGTAGCTCACCTTGTTGTTCTTCAAGACTTTTGTTTTTAGGTGAGGAGTTCACATAGTCCTCCATTCGTTTTAATTGTTCAAAAATATTCTCCATTGAAGGTTGGGAGGGAAGCCCATTAGTTATTTCCCCCATAAGAATCCCTTCCAAATTCTCCTTTGGAGCTTCCTCTTTTGCACCTAGGTTCTCCTCTTCTTGTGTTTGAGGAGGGGGAATGACCTTTTCTGAGAGCATCGAGTCTTTATTCGGTATTGGGGTTTCCTACTCCTTTATCATATTAATAGTAGCCACATTCTTCAGAGGAGAATTATGTTTTGTTTCAGTTTGTGGCATCTTTGATTCTAGAGGTGCTTTATTATAGGCATCTTGTAAATGCCCAAAATTATTGCACCCTTGGCAGAACACCATTTCTTTTTCATATTCTAATGGTTGAACCCATCTTCCAAACTTTGATTTTACAGTCACAGAGGTGGGTAGAACTATGTTAACTGCCACATTTATACATATTCTAGCATAAACCAAATGATAGTTTTGAAGAGTGACTTTTTCCATCGTGACTAGGCTACCGAAAGAATCAACAATCCCCCTTAAAGACATTTTGGTGCCAGAATTCAAGTGGCAACCCAAGGAGTCTAACCTAGGTAGGGGAAACTTTCCCCAAATCTGCAAAGGCATCAAACCCTAGTTTCCACTTACATAAGGACACAATATTCTTAAAGCTTCTATCAAAGGTCCATGATCCACCTATGAGAACCTTTATCATATCTTTAGAGATAACAAAGGTAAATAAAAAAAGGCCTTTAGGGATTGCACTAATAGAAACACTGCCCTTGAGATTCCAAGTGTTAGTGGCCCACTTGCATACCTAATCAATATTTGGTTGGCCAACAAAAAAATTCCCAACCAAGCATAGCTTCAAACCCTCTAAGGCATCGTTTAAGATTTCATATGGGACATCCACTTTGTCCCCCTCAATAGTGCAAAATTTCAACAAGGAGTCCTGAGTTGCCTTGGTCAAAACCTTTTCTCCAACTAGCTTTTCCACATAGGACACAGAGTTGTCACCCATGAGTAGAAAATCCTTAACCCTAGGAGACAAAACATGTGAAGTACAAGGCATACTTTTAGTTCCTCGAATGAGAAGTCAAGAAATTCTACAAAGAAGCATTATTCATGGGTGGGGGATCCCTAATGGGGTCCCCTCTAAGACGATTCATCAGACTTCAAAAATTTGAAAAAAAAAAACCACGCGTAGTTGCAGAGCGTAGCTAGGAATGTTGCTATGCCATTACTTATGTGCATATTCACCCCTATAATTTTTGAAAACTAATCAAATTTTTTTTTTTTTAATATGTGTAGAATGGAGTCTATTTTATAAAAATCTAGTTTATTTGAAATTTCAATGAATAGTTAAAAAATAAAGTGAAAAATACCAATTATTGGTTTTTGATAAAAATCAGACACAAAAAAAGAAATTAAATATGAAAGCCCTAACGTAGCCAAAATGTCAAAAAAATTACATCATTAAATAGCTAAGAGAGAGCTTAATATTACCCATGTGTTTATTTTACTCAAACTTGAAACACGTGCAAACCTGATGGTTAGCACAAACAAAATTAGGTGAAATTTTGTAGAATTTGCAAAAACAAATTTTTGGATGGTGGAAAGGCACTCCAAAACTTTGGGTTGGAAATCCAAAGAAAATCCAAGCCAAAGGATTGGGGAGATCTATTTTTCTAATGAAATTAGGGAAAGTGTGATTTTGTTTAAACCTTTAGATCATTCCATCATTGAGACCCTTCTTGGTGATGATAGCACACATCTCCTAGGAGGTGTGACCTTTTTATTCAAAGTGTGGATTTCTTGATCTATGTGACATTTCTTCTTTGTGGTGATATTGTGTTTGATCTCTTACAAGAGTGTCACCTTTCTTGGCACATGGCATTCCTCTTGGTGGTAATTGTATGGTTTGCATTACCTAAGGTGTTAATATTTTATTCCTCGACTAGTTCTCTCTTGGTGGTGATGTCAAGTGTGATGTTCACTAAGGTGAGACCTCTCATATATTAAGAAAAAACCCCTTTGATTATCTTTTTAACTTTATTGCATTTAAATATTTCCATATTCCATGATGTCTAGCTTAATTCAACTTTCTTTCCTTGTGAAGCATGTTCATTTTGTGGCACCTATCAAAGTTATCAAGGAGTATAAATTTTGGTATGGTTGACATATGGGAGCCTATAGAACTGGCATGAATTTACCATATACCACCTTTTTGTGAGTGCACACCTTGTAGACCTAGGATGTGTTCTCATCTTTGTCTTGGGGGCTCACCTAGTGTATACTAAAATTACACTAGCCCTTGTGAACATATTTTTCATGGCCACCAAGTATAACACAACTTGCTCACCAATGGAGCCATGTGTTTCATAAGCGATTTTACATTGTTCTTAGTATATTTTATGGGTGTGGCATAGCACAACTTTCTAGTCCATCCTTTCCCTTTTTGCATTAACTTTAACATTGTATGTTAGTGTATCTTGTCTTGCTGCTTCATATCGTGCATATGTGTGTGTCCCTTTGTGCTTATGTTGGTTTTCCATGGGATCTTGATCCTAGGGGATTGACCACCTCCTTGATATTTGTCATCCTATCCCATCAAAATTTGTACACTTGGACCTCTCTTGACGCATATTTTTCTACTTTAGCATGAGTTTGAGTGTAAGTTCATACTCTCACTAAAGTGTGGGCTAAATGTAGTGTAAAAAATTGTATACCTTTATAATTTAACACTATGTTTTTTAATTGGACTTAATTAAGCTTCTAGATGACCAAATTATGCATTCCAAAACCTTATTATTCCCATTTTTTGAAAGGGAAACCTATATAAAAAAATTGCCAACATTAATTAAATCACCTTGGAAATTGAGTGTTCTAAACTTAGGTCCTAGGACCCAATTTTTAATACATTTTTTGTGGCATTTTAATGATTCAAATTCAAGTTTCAAATTCCAAATTTTGGAATATAAGTTTTGGGAAATTAGATAAACAGGTCTATAAATACATGGTGTGTTTATCAATTCAAATCTAACAAACTAGGGGTGAACTTAGCAAGAGATAATATTATTGTCAAGAGCATTGAAGAGAATATTTATCAGTCGTCTACAATAGCAATCAAGATCATATCATCATGTAAAAGTTTATTTCTATTCATGTCATGTTTTGGAGCTAATATTGTGATGTAGGTTTCAAGCATTCAAGCATCAATCAATCAATAAATCAAGCCAAGTCATGTAAGATCCAAACCTTAGAGATATTTTTTTGAATTTATTCCTCTAAGGTTAGCCATTAAGGGTTTGGTGAGTTGTAACAAGAAAGTTTTCATTCATCAATTCCTTCATTTCATCATTATTTCATTATCAAGGTTTAATTACAAAACTGGGGTTTGACCAAGGAAAACCCCTATTCACCCAAAAAAAAATTGCTTCTCTCTTTGTACATGTATATTTACAGGTGAAAAAGGATTCAAAAGATATCTAAGGATAAATTTTGCAAATTTGTCAAAGTTTTCATCATTGTTGTCAAGACACACAAACTCACCTACAGATTTTATTTCTAACTTTTCAATAGTCAAACCTGGATAAATCAAAAGCTTAGATCTAGGATTTGAGGACTGCAAAATCAGATTTTGGACCCCTACACTAGGACCCATTCACCTTAGGGTGAACTAGTCTTGCTACAGAGCTCAAAACCCACTTTTTGGAGCAATTTTTTCATTCTTTGCACTTCCCAGATCTACCTACAAACCATCATTTCTATTTTTGTTATCATAGAACTTTGCATTTCAAGTGTTAGGTCATATAATTCATTTTGTTAATACACTTTAAATAATTCCAAAATATTGCAAATCAATCATTTTTTTCATTTTATCTTAAATATTTCCTACTATCCTGAGGGACTAAGATCCAAGGTTAGATTTTCTCACCTCAAGGCTAAAAGTCAATCTTTGCATCTTGTGATCTTTGTCCTAATAAAATTTTAGTGAAAGGCACCTAGATCCTATTGTTCTAGATACTTGGGACATATGATCCTTTTTTCTTCATTTCATTTTGGTGAACTTGACATGTTAACATTACATACCTTCTAAAATTTTCCATAGTTCACCCTAGATCTAGGTTTTGCATTGCATTAGTTTGTATTTCTTAGTTAGGGTTCCATATTTGCATTTTACAAAGTAATAAAAATTAAAAAACATTGCATTCCATATTGCATTATAGGTTGTGCTAGGGTTTCTTTCATTCACATTTAGATCAGATTTACATTCATATTGCATCATTAAGTGGCTAAAATCTGAAATTATTCATTGCATGTTCATTGCATCTTTCATTTTAGCTCAAAAACAAGTGAAAAATTGCATGGTTTTATTTTAAATTTGCATCAAATCATTATGTTCATAATTTTGCATTTTCAAATTAGTTAAGTATTGCATAGTAGATATGAAAGTTACATTCCAAAGTTTCCTTTTTTGTTTCACTTTTGCATGTAGATCACATTGTCTCAAATTGAAAAACATTGTATTGTTTGATTTCAAAATTGCATTTTCAGATTGTGGCATCTTAGAATCAATTAATCACTACATTTTAGATCTAAAATTTGCATTTAAAACTTGGAAAAACATTTTTACCTTTGTTTCACAATTGCATCTTGCATTACATTGTCCTAAATTAAGAAAAATCTAGAAAACCTGTCACTGATTAACCTATTTACAAATGGAAAAAGAAACATCAAACAACAACAAAAAATCAATTTTTCACTTTTCAAAACCATGTACAAGGACCCACTCACCCTTAGGAGAACATATCCTTGTACAAGTGTCTTAGACAACTTTTGCACACTATTTTTGTCTTTATATCATTAGTATGTTCTAACTTGCAAAAATGTGTTATGAAATTATGAAAAATTCTTATGGTATGTGCAAGAAAATGTGTCATTTTGCTTGATTCATTGCAAATTCATGATTTTTCTTTGTATTCCAGTATTGAAAATTGTCAAATCTATAGGAAAATTATGTTCATTTTTTGAAGCACTACATATTTTGGATAAATTAGTTCTCATTTTTGTACAAATAAAAATATGTTTCCTTTTCGAACATATGGTTTTCATAGAGTATCACATGGCTTGTATGATTCTATTTTCCCTACTCATGGGCATAGTCTAGGGAAAAAAAAACCTTAGACAAGAATGTTAGTTAACCTCCTAATATCTACCATATTTGTAAGAATTCTATAAAACAAGAGGATGCAAGCATAGAAAATCATGGCAATCATAGTTGTTCTTCTCTCGATTCCTCTCACGTTGTTGATGAAGGTATCTTGGTGAAAGGAGATGCAATCATTGAGTGTCATGAGAATAATTTTTGTGCCTCTCCCCCTTACCCCACCCACCTGGGAGGACATTATGGTGAAAAAGGATGAGATAATTAACACATTTTTTAACATCACCTTCTCTATTCTCCATTAATTTCCCAACATCTCTCCCACTTGTGAGAATGTTTTAGTGCAAGAGGTCGATACAATTGTGAATAATCATGAAAACCATAGTTTTTCTTCTCCCACTACCTCTCCTACTTGTGACAAAGGTATCTTAGTGAAAGGAGATACAATCATTGAGAATCATGAGAATTTTGTTTATCCCTCTCCCAATTCTTTTCCCATTTGGGAAGATATTGTGCCAAATGAAGATGATATCATAGATACATTTATTTCAAAATATAGTATAGATAAAGAGGCTAAGTCAACCTTCAATCCCCCCTCATTAGAAATTCATCAACAAGAAGTCACATCCACTGAAGTTATGAATGTACAAGTGTCCATTAGATCTTCCTTGATTATAGGACTTCCAAACACTCCTTTTTGACCTCCTAAGAGTTCTTTAAATATTGGAACTCCCAAGTCATCTCCTAAGCCACTTCTTATCATAGGACCACCTCAACACCAACCAAAACCTACAAGACATATCTTAAACTTTGCAAGGAAACTCACTAATAACAATGTTTCACAACAACCACATTATCAAACCATTCCTCATACATTTAACACAAGGAAAAATAGGCAACCACAAATCATACCTACTTCATTACCTCTTCCTCAACCCATTTTTCCTAGTGCTTCTCATTTTCCTTTGCATAGTGGAAAGGAGTATGATATTGTGGAACAACTTTGGAACAAATTTGTAACACTCCTACTAAGATCTCCCTTTGGCATTTGATTCAAGCATCACCTCTTTACCATGGCATGATTCAAAATTCTTTGCAACAAGTTAACATCCCTCCTAGTGCGCAACCAAATGATGTAGCAGCTATGATTGAGAATATGAATTTTCCTAATTTGGACATTTTATTTCATCAAAGTGAATTACCCCCTTTGGAAATGCAAAAACAAAATGATGCGTTGATGATAGTGGCTAGTATTAAGAATGGTGGTATCATGTTTGGAATCAAACGTACCCTTATTGACATGGATTGATGATCAATGTTTGTAGTGTAAACCTTTTAGATAAAGTTGGAGTGGACACACTAGTACACAAACAATAATATATGACTAAATAAACTACTAAAAATTGCATATAAATGACTAATTTTAGTCACATGACTATTAGTAGTTTATTTGTAGTAATTTATAACACGCCCAAATTTATGGCTAAACTATTTTAGTCATTTATTTAGTCATTGATTTGGTCATTGATTTAGTCATTTATTTAGTCATTGATTTAGTCATTAATTTAGTCATTTTTTTAGTCATGGTAGTGATTTATTTAGTCATTAATTTATCCATTACTTTAGTCATTACTTTAGTCATATATTTAGTCATTTTTATTTAATGGTTTTCATTGATTGGTAGTAAATATAGTCATGAAATGAATAATTTATTAAATACCATAAATTTTATAATGCAAAACAAACATAATATTAAACTTGAACTAAAACATAAAAGCAAATAAAAATATTACATATACGAACAAGGTACAACATGCTAGAATTAAAAGATTGATTCAACATCATGATAAATAAAGGTAATCTGCAATAAAAAATTTAATGCAAATATATATATATATAGATATATAGATATATATATATCAAGTTACAAGATGTCAAAGCTGTTTAAGAGTATATATGTAAATATAATGAAAAATTTCAAAGTTGTCTAAGAGTTTACAACTCTTTCAAATACACCATGATGATTAAGATCCCTGAACAACACATTCAAAATATTTCATACATAAAGTAGTGAGCCAAGATGTCTAACAATTAGTACATGATAAACATGTTCAAATATGTCATTTTTTGCAAATATTTTAGTGGCCACTATGTGAAGGTTCCCTCTTTCTCTTTCAGATGAACAACTCCATCTATTTTGTCTTCATAAACAAGGGGTATGTTACTTGTAACCTTTAAAATGTTTACATTTGCATCTCTTGTTCCTTTCAATTTGACTCCATGTACAATAGATAGGGAGTGAATCCGCCCAATTCCCACAACATCACCATCAAAAGGATCCAACACCCTAACTTTATCCCCTTCTTTGAGTTTATCAATAAATTTTTGCAAAAAGAAAAAAAAAATAACACATTATATTATATAGGTAATGATTGCCCTTTTTTGCATAATAAAAAAAACCATTACTTAAATAGTACTTGAATTTGTGTGTTAAAATAATTGCAAAAGGAAATTTTCAAAAATAATTGCAATGATCAATCTAATTTACTAAAAAACCAACACTCATAGCAGTGCTTACAATGTTACTATTAGCTTCATGCTAATCAAATACAAAGGCCACAAATAAATATTTCCCCATCCCTAAATAAAAATTAGCACTATCAGCCTAACAATGCCTCATCGGCGGAACCCCCATTATAGAGTCGTCGATGGCCTGATGAAAGCAGCTCATGACCTACTATCGGTGTAACAATACCCTATCGGGCTGACTCCTAAGGTGTTCTCCCTGATAGACCGACAGAGTCAACAAAAGTAAGCACATCACTGTGACACATGAACATCGGTGGAACAAATTTTTGGATTCCCCCAATGGCCCAATATAGCCATGGATTATGAAGTGACTAATGTATATCAGTGGATTTGGGGTGTATCGGGGTGACATTATCTAGCATCCCACCGATAGACCTAAGGAAAGTTGTTCATCGGTGGAGAAGGTGGCTATTGGTGGAAGAAGAATCACAATCTCACTGATACGGCGATAATGATTATTACTAACTTATTTGACATCCCGAGGCATCTTCAAGATATTTAAAATAAATTCTCCCCCTAATGACAAGACTAAAATGGTTGGTGCATTTTAGGAAGCTCTAAAATGGAGTAATTGCAGGTTTTAGTTCTTGAAGTGAATGAGAGAAGTGTGTGGAGTCAGGTGACGGCGATGATCGTACGTCAAGAATTTATGGAAAGGAATTTGAATGAAGTTATTTGTTGATGATGTTTTTTGTACAACAACAAATCAGATAGAATATAGAAATCCTATCTCTCTTGAAAGGTAAATCTCTATCAGCAAGCCTCAAGAGATAACCCCAAGGTCTCTAATTTCAGGTCTTGACAATGCATAAAAAACTCAGATAATATTTGAAAATGTTGGTAATCACAAGGGGCCTTACAAATGAAAAATACTGGAAGCATACTTTCATCATATGCAACAATATGGTGATGCTTTCAGTCCTAAAACTAACGCAGATTCAAAATAAACAACAAAAGAGATAAGGGTTTTAGAGAGATTCAACTCTAAACTAACTCCTAAGATCAATCACAATAATGATGAATGCTGCAAATGGACAGATCTCCAATAAAACCAATCTCTACTTGATCAAGGACAAGCTCACAACTCTATAGAAATGGTGCAATCTTCTAAGGAAACTAAATATTTTTAGACTATGAATATTCATCCACATACCTAATAACTGGCACAATGTAAACAAGCATCCACAGTTGAACTTAGTACAAAATAAGGCCCATACTAACATTACACAACAAATTACAATCAGAAAATTGCTAAAAGTATGGACCAAAGATTGATCAACATCATTAACATTTCACCATCATTGCAAAAGAATTGAAATCTAACATCTAACATTGAGAATTGAGAACAAGAAACCATAAACTATCAAAGTGTAACACAAAGCTTGCCAAATCAACAATCCAATTGCATTAACTTCTCTAGCATTACATAACAATTTACTGTCTCTCCTCTCTCCTACAGCTATTGACTTCTCTAACTTAGCCAATTCTGGTTTTTACAGCCTTTAATTAGCTATTATAACCCCTAAATCTAACCCCTTTACAAATTTGAAGGCACTGGCCTTTTATAGAAAATTACATTTTGAATCAATGGCCAGGATTTAATTCATCTAATGGCTGCAATTGCACTTCTAGAAGCATCAAGTTGTTACATTTAATTTGGGAGCTCATGGTACATCATCATCTAATTGCATAAAAACAGTTACATCATAGAACAATGAGAAAACAATATTATGTCAGCCTGCCATTAATGAAATTATGATTGGATGATGAAATCAGCTTCACATGTCTTCTAGAAACTCCTTCCAGTTGTAGATAGTTTGGGCACAGATTCTGATGTAGACAGTTGAGGGGGTCACGGAAATTTTGGGATTTTCCATCAAGGACAGAAATTCTTGAATTCCCTACAAGGTCAAAATCCTCGAAATTTCATAACTTTTTTTTTTAAAGGATTTTTCAAAAAGTTTAAAAAGCAACCCTACCTAATTTTTTGTCCTCTATCCATGGGTGCAAAAAAGAAAAATTTCAGGATTTTGAGGGGGTCTTGGAATTTTTCAAAAATAGAAATTTCAAGATTTTCCTTCAGGGACTGAAATCCCCCAATTCCCTGTAGGGTTAAAATCCACTAAACCTCATAACTTTTTTTCTACAAGGAATTTTTAAAAAGTTCAAAAAGCAACCCGACCTAATTTTTTTGTCCTTTATCCATGGGTGCAAATTTTTTTTACATATAACATTGAAAATTCACTTCAAAATCCCAATTTTCAAATTCCAAGATAGACAAATTTCCCCTAGAGCCTCAAAATATTGTCTTCATCAAACCCAGTCTAAACTTAATCCCAAAATAACCTCCCAAGAAGAGAAAAACCAAAATTTGACCAAGCCAAGAGGCAAAGATGCAAAAGAAAAAAGAGGGTCCCCACCTTCGGTGGGGCGTGTGTGCAAAAATTGCACAACAAATGGCAACTACTACTGGGAAAATGCTCCAAAACATTTTGATGATGAACAAGAATCATGAACCCAAAATATTTGGTTTCGATCTCCCTATCAAACAAACAAATTAAAATGCAAGATTAAAGAATCAAAACCAAAGGTAGACTGAACCTTCCATACACTTAAAATCCAAGTGTGTGCAAGTGAGTTCATTTCCCTCCTTGAGCTATTGTAGAAACCAAGTTCAGTCAAGTTAGGCTATGTAAAGATTCTAGCTCCAAAAGTAACCTGGATAGAGCCTCGCTGCCAGTCAAATGTTTATAGCCCCGATGAGGTTATAATTGTGATTCTCATGAACATAGCTCTACTGCCAGCTAGGTGTCCATAGCTCTGATAAAGATATTCAGATACTCCTGATAAGTTGAATTCATTCTTTTGATTTTCAAGAAATTCTCTTTTTCTTCTTTTTGGTATTTCTTTTCTTTTCACTTTTTTCATTTCAACCTATGAACAATGAAGTTCACACTCAAGGCTGAGAACCATAGTGGCACTAAACCAGAAATAGGATTTTTCACCTAACATGACCTCACAAAGATCCCACAACAACCTCAGGATTCTTAAGATGTATGAAAGATATAAGATTTCAAAATACTTCAAGTTCAAATCAAACCAATGACTCATCCTCTTTAAATCAAACATTCAGACAACTTGACGATAACAAAAGACCTCAACCATCCATTCAAGACACATGATTAAATTCCATCAATGAAATACTTAGAACAGTCCTAGATAATGAATAATTATTGTGTAGGAAAGACACTTCCCCAACTAGAAAATAGAAAACCCAAGTCAGAGAAGCAAAGCAACAATGGTGCAGGAGCACCTGCCAAAGTGCCAAAGTGCAAGCTTATTTTTAAGTTTTTGGTTAATATCCATGTTATGTTTTGTAAGGTCTTGGGGACCATTTTAATGGTGGTTGAGGACCTTTTACTTCTTAGGTTAGAAGTTGAATAAGCTTGGAATCATTTTTGTGGTTGTTTCCTAAGCACTAGACAAACGTTGCAAAACACATTGTGTTTTAAAACATGTTTTTGGCCACTCTTAGGCTTGGAGAAGGAAACCTAACCATTTCCAATCCATTGTAAAAAATATATCTCAACTTTTGAGAGGGTTGGATGAGTTGGAGCGTGGCAGTTTTGTTGTGAATAATCAATAAAACAGTGTTTTTGGCGTGGAAATATAGTTTTTCCTGTTTGTGTTCTTGGAACAACGATTTGATCTATTGAAAAAGGTGTTTTTTTAGTTGGATAGCATGTAGAGGAACATTTTTATGTATTTCTTTGGCACATTAGATAGTCCTTTTCATCGCTTCCTTTCATTTTGTAAATTCTGTGTATTTTTCTTTAGTTTTGTCTTGACTAGTAAACTCAATATCATGGAGGTTTAGACTGCACTCCCACTGTACCAAGAAGTATGGAAGCAATGGGAATGTGGCTAAACCCAATCCTTGTATATAGGTTAGTATTAGGGGTCTGTAGGACTTCAAGTAGCGTGCTAAAAAGCTTACCCTAGGCGAGACAGTGAGAGCTCGACTAGGAAAGGCTAGAGGACAACATGAATAATTTGCAGGGGAGTGAATATTTTTAAAAGATTCTTTTTTGAGGATTTAGGGGAGTGTCTTGGCTCTGCATGGTGACAAGGAAGATCCTTTAACAACCCATTTGAATGAAGAACTTTTCACCAGTCTTGAATCAGCCTGAGAAAGCTAAGGAAACCCTAGTTTCTTGACCTCTTTGGTGTCTAGACAGTATAGAGCCTGAGCAGTCTTGAAACCATAGGAATCTTGGAGGTGAGGGCAAGTGAAACACGTTTCCTAAGCAAAGAACCAGGTTAATTGGTGGGTTTAGAGAGAAAAGGCATTTTTTCCCCTGTTCAGCGACCTAAATTGGGGCTCAAGGCTACTAGCCTTCAAACCCAAGAAAAACATTTTCTTGGAAGCGATGGAGAACAAGTTGAATGGAGGCTGATTAGGAGCCTTTTTCAGATGATTTTGAGGCCATGGAAGCTTTTCACACCCCTGCAACAAGATTTGGGAGTATTTGGAGTGGAGCTAGTCTTTAAGAGTATTAAGGGCTAGAAATTGCATGAGAGGAAGAGCACCAAGTTTGGCTTGGTTTATGGACTTGAATTGATAGTAGGGTTGGCAGAGGAACCAGGGGTGCCTAGGTAGCATAGGACCTATAGGTTGAGTGGTGGAGGAAGTGACACCAAGGGTTATCAAAGGTGAGACCCAGAGCATTGAGTCAGTGATTGATTCAATCCAACCCTGTCCTTATCAGATTGGTATCAGAGCCAGTGAAAGATTTGGGAAAGAAATCTTGCATGTCAGACATTGAGTCAAGTGATTCTTCCACCATGGTGACCAATGCAGAACTAGCTAAGATGGTTGAAGAGCAAGAAGAAGACAATGAGCAGTTGAGGGAAAGAATAGCCCAACTTGAGGCAGCAGTGAGGAGTGCACAGTTTGAGGGAAGAATTCCAAAAGAAGAAGAGGTTGTAGAGGAAGATAAGACCCCTGAACCTAACCCTGTTTTGAAGTAGGAGCCTTTCTTGAAGGAATTAAAAGCTTTGAGTGGAAAAGCACTTGAAGGTATACCGCTTTTTAGTAGAAAGATGGAACCTAACCTAGTCATGGACTGGATAGAAGACATGGAGAATCATTTTGAGTGTGATGGAGTCATGGAAGCTCAGAAGGTGAAGTTTGCTAAGTCAAGATTGAGAGGATCAACTTTGACATGGTGGAAATTTGTTCAGACTGAAAGGGAGAAAGAAGGCAAACAGCCCATATCAACCTGGAAAGGAATGGTTGCTAAGGTAAAGGAAGCCTATATGCCAGATGATTATGAGATCCAACTTCACAAGAAGAGACAAAGTCTAAGGCAGAGAGACCAAGATGTTAACACCTATACTAAAGAGTTTCAGAAGCTTTGCTTGATATCAAATGTGACAGAGGATGAGAGCCTAAAAGTGGCTAGGTATCTCAATGGTTTAAAATGGAATATCCAAGAAGAGATGACTCTTTTGAGTCCTAAAACAGTCCACCAATGTTATCAGCTGGCTATGAAGATTGAGGAAAGGAACAAAAGAAAGCATGATCAGTCCTTTAAGGGTAGAGGAAGAGGCAGAGATCAAAGAGGACATCATGGTGGTTACCAAGGAAGAGGTAGTGACCAAAGAAACCAAGGAGAATCAAAACTCACTGAGCATGGAGGTGAAACATCTTCAAGAGGAGGATTTAACAAAGGAAGAGGACCTCAAGGAGGTTCAACTAGGGGAAGAGGAGCAGGTAGAAGTAACTCTTACTTTGCCACCATGAAATTTTATCACTGCAATCAGCTAGGTCACCCTACTTATAGGTGCCCGAAGAAAGCATCCTCTTCTAGCAATGAGAAAAGAGTGGCTTATGCACAAGAGGACACCATGAGTGTCAAATCACCTGAGATCAGTCATATAGAATTAGAAGTAGGAGAAAATATGATGTTTAATAGAGTGTTGATCAGACAACCGGTCAAAGAAGAACCCAAGCAAAGGAGAGCTTTGTTTAGAGCAAGGTGCAAGATATTGGGAAAGGTATGCAAGGTCATTGTAGATTCTAGTTCTACAGATAATATCATCTCTGAGGAGGCAGTAAAGAAGTTGAAATTGGAAACCAAACCCCACACTAACCCTTATAAAGTCACATGGTTGAACAAAGGACAAAGTGTTCTAGTGAATGAGCAGGTAACAGTGGAATTTTCAATTGGAGGATATAAAGACAAGTTGGTTTGTGATGTACTACCCATGGATGCATGCCATCTTCTACTTGGAAGGCCATGGCAATATGACAGAGGTGCTATATATCATGGGAAGGAGAACAACATTGAATTCAAGAAGGATGGAAAAACCTTCAAGCTGCAGTCATTGACTGAGGATGATGAGGGGAAGTCCAAGGTACCAAACATCATGTTGAGCAGTGGTAAAGAGTTTATCAGCAATCTACATCAAGGAGGTGAAGGTTATGTGGTTGTAATGCAGTCCAAAGAGGAAGGAAAGGCTGAAAGGACAGTCCTACCAGAAGCAGTCCAAAAGTTATTTGATAAATACAAAAGCATAGTGAGTGATGGAACACCTGCAACTCTACCACCAAAGAGAGCAATAAGTCATCAAATTGACTTCATACTTGGAGCCTCATTGCCTAAAAAAGCATCATACAAACTTACCCCTGAGCAGAACCAAGAGGTGGCTAGGCAAGTGGAAGAATTGTTGGGTCAAGGTCTGATTTAGAAGAGTATCAGCCAATGTGCAGTCCCAGTGGTTTTGGCAACAAAAAAAGGTGGTAAGTGGAGGTTATGCACTAATTCTAGAGCAATTAATAGAATCACAATTAGGTATAGGTTTCCTATTCCTAGAATTGAAGACTTGATGGATTGTCTTAGAGGTGCAAAATTATTCACCAAGTTGGATCTTAAGAGCGGGTATCATCAAATCAGAATCAAGGAAGGTGATGAATGGAAGACAGGTTTTAAAACAAATGATCACTTGTATGAGTGGAAAGTGATGCCATTTGGCCTCTCAAATGCCCCTAGCATGTTCATGAGACTAATGAATGAGGTGCTTAAGTATTTCACAGGGATCTTTGTAGTAGTCTACCTTGATGACATACTGATTTTCAGTAAGACAGCAGAAGAACATTTGAAGCATGTGGAGATGGTACTTAAAAGGCTACAAGAAGAACAGTTGGCCATTAACCTTGAGAAGTGTGAGTTCTTCAAACAAGAACTTGTGTATCTAGGCTTTGTAGTTTCCCAAGGAACCTTGAAGATGGATCCAAGCAAGGTGGAAGCCATCCTAAACTGGCCTACACCAACCACAGCAACAAAGGTAAGGAGCTTTCATGGTTTAGCTCAATTTTATAGGAAATTCATCAGGAATTTTAGTGGTATATGTGCACCAGTCCTAGATACTATTAAGGGAGGTCTAAAAACAAAGTTTAAGTGGACTCAAGAGGCTGAAAAGGGGTTTGAAAAACTGAAACAAGAAGTGGCAACTCAACCAATTTTGCTATTGCCTAGTTTTGATAAGTTGTTCACAGTTGAGTGTGATGCAAGTGGAGTGGCAGTAGGAGGAGTACTCAGTCAAGAAGGTAGGCCTGTAGCCTTTTTCAGTGAAAAACTCAATGAAGCCAAGCAAAAATACACCACCTATGATCTAGAATTATATTCTTTAGTGCAGTCCCTTAGGAAGTGGAGGCATTACTTGTTACCCAAAGAGTTTGTGGTCTTCACAGATAACTAGGCACTCAGTTACATCAATACCAAAGAGAAGCTGAGTAATAGACACTTGAAATGGATGGAATACATCCAAGCTTTCACTTTTACAATCAAGCACAAGAAGGGACAAATGAATAAGGTGGCAGATGCATTAAGCAGGAGAATGTTGACAGTGCAGGAAATACAGCCGAAGAGCATTGGATTAGAGAGTTTCAAAGACCTCTATGGTGATGATGAAGACTTTTCAGAAGCCTACAAGGTATGCTCTGATTTTGAGAATCATTTTCATAGTCAGTATGCTAAGTATACATTACAAAATGGACTGTTATTTAAGGGTAATCTGTTATGTGTCCCAAGAGGATCAATGAGGGAAAATCTGATCCAAGAGAAACATAATGGCAGTCTTAGTGGGCATTTTGGAATAAATAAAACTTTAGAGCTGGTACAAAGGTTCTATTACTGGCCTAAGTTGGCAAGAGATGTAAGGAGGTATGTGGAACAGTGTGTTTTTTGCATGAAAGCAAAAGGGGGAGCCAGTAATGCAGGTTTGTATCAACCTCTACCCATTCCAAACAAACCATGGGAGTGTGTTAGTATGGATTTTGTGGTAGGACTCCCCAAGACTAAGGCAGGATTTGACAGTATTTATGTGGTTGTGGACAGATTTAGCAAGATGAATCACTTTATCCCTTGCAAGACTACACATGATGCTAGCTACATTTCCCATCTTTTCTTCAGGGAGATAGTAAGGATCCATGGATTGCCATTAAGTATTGTTTCTGATAGGGATGTGAAGTTCATGAGTCATTTTTGAAAGACTTTATGGAGCAGATTGGGTACCAATCTGTCGTTTGGATTAGCATACCATCCTCAGACCGATGGTCAAATAGAGGTGGTTAACAGAGTGCTAGGTAATCTTTTGAGGTGCTTGACAAAGGAATATGGACAGACATGGGATGTGGTGATTTCTCAAGCTGAGTATGCTTATAATGACAGTGTAAACAAAACTACAGGGAAAAGTCCATTTGAAGTGGTGTATGGGATGCACCCAAGAGGCATTTGTGAACTTAGAGACCTTGGATCAATGGAGAATAGGAGTGGACATACAGAAGACTTCACTCAGACCATGAAGGAGATTCATGAGCAGGTTAAGAAGACAATCACAACAGCAACACAAAAGTTGAAAGATAAAGTTGATTTAACAAGGAAGGATGTGCAATTTCAAGTAGGTGACTATGTTATGGTCCATCTTAACAAATCAAGGTTGCAGAAGGGAAAGTCAACCAAAATGAAGATGAAAAGAGTGGGACCATGCAAGGTGTTAGCCAAGTATGGAAAGAATGCATACAAGGTAGAATTACCATCAGGTTTGGGCATATCTATAGTATTTAATGTTGTTGATTTGATCAGGTATAAGGGGATAGTCAGTGATGAAGTTCAGAACAGCCAGGAGATCTTCAAGGATATCAATAATATACCCCTTCCTAATCAAGAGAAACCTCAAGCAGAGAAGATCTTGGAGTCCAGGGTGAAGAAGTCTACAAGACATCAGGTGTACATGGAGCACCTTGTCAAGTGGAGGAACAAACATGAATATGAGGCTACCTGGGTTGAGGAAGCTGACTTTAAGAAGCTAGGCATTGATCTATCACTAATGTCACCTCAAGTTCCTTGATTTTTGTGCTGAGAGGGGGAGAATGGTGTAAGAGCACCTGCCAAAGTGCCAAAGTGCAAGCTTATTTTTAAGTTTTTGGTTAATATCCATGTTGTTATGTTTTGTAAGGTCTTGGTGACCATCTTAATGGTGGTTGAGGACCTTTTACTTCTTAGGTTAGAATTTGAATAAGCTTGGAATCATTTTTGTGGTTATTTCCTAAGCACTAGATAAACGTTCCAAAACACATTGTGTTTTACAACAACATGTTTTTGGCTGCCCTTAGGCTTGGAGAAGGAAACCTAACCATTTCCAATGCATTGTAAAAAATATATCTCGACTTTTGAGAGGGTTGGATGAGTTGGAGCGTGGTAGTTTTGTTGTGAATAATCAATAAAATAGTGTTTTTGGCGTGGAAATACAGTTTTTCTTGTTTTTGTTCTTGGAACAACGATTTGATGTATTGAACAGGGTGTTTTGTTAGTTGGATAGCATGTAGAGGAACATTTTTAAGCATTTCTTTGGCACATTAGATAGTTCTTTTCATCTCTTCCTTTCATTTTGTAAATTTTGTGTATTTTTCTTTAGTTCTGTCTTGACTAGTAAACTCAATATCATGGAGGTTTAGACTGCACTCCCATCGTACCAAGAAGTATGGAAGCAATGGGAATGTGGCTAAACCCCATCCTTGTATATAGGTTAGTAGTAGGGGTCTGTAGGAGTTCAAGTAGCGTGCTAAAAAGCTTACCCTAGGCGAGACAGTGAGAGCTCGACTAGGAAAGGCTAGAGGACAGCATGAATAATTTGCAGGGGAGTGAAGATTTTTAAAATATTCTTGTTTGAGGATTTAGGGGAGTGTCTTGGCTCTGCATGGTGACAAGGAAGATCCTTTAACAACCCATTTGAATGAAGAACTTTTCACCAATCTTGAATCAGCCTGAGAAAGCTAAGGAAACCCTAGTTTCTTGACCTCTTTGGTGTTTGGACAGTATAGAGCCTGAGCAATCTTGAAACCATAGGAATCTTGGAGGTGAGGGCAAGTGAAACACATTTCCTAAGCAAAGAACTAGGTTACTTGGTGGGTTTAGAGAGAAAAGGCATTTTTCCCCTGTTCAGCGACCTAAATTGGGGCTCAAGGCTACTAGCCTTCAAACCCAAGAAAAGCATTTTCTTGGAAGCGGTGGAGAACAAGTTGAATGGAGGTTGATTAGGAGGATTTGTCAGATGATTTTGAGGCCATGGAAGATTTTCACACCACTGCAACAAGATTTAGGAGTATTTGGAGTGGAGCTAGTCTTTAAGAGTATTAAGGGCTAGAAATTGCATGAGAGGAAGAGCACCAAGTTTGGCTTGGTTTATGGACTTGAATTGATAGCAAGGTTGGTAGATGAACCAGGGGTGCCTAGGTAGCATAGGACCTACAGGTTGAATGGTGGAGGAAGTGACACCAAGGGTTATCAAAGGTGAGACCCGGAGCATTGAGTCAGTGATTGATTCAATCCAACCCTATCTTTATCAAACAACCAAACTGAAACTCAAAGTAAACCTAAACTAACCAAAACACAAGCTAACTAAAAGCTAGGAAAATAAATCTAAACTAAGCAAAGAAAACTAATCCTAAAGCAATCTATCCTAAAGAAACCAAAAGCAGACAAAAGAAAAATAAAAGCTTAGCAAACTGCATTTATTCAAATCTAAATTATGCACAAAGAGACTCAAAGTGACTCATGATCAGACAAGGTGAACTGAGTCCCACGTTCATATGGTTAATCAATGCATGGAAAAGCAACAAAGTGATGGTAATAGTCCTCAAGAATGCAAATTTGTCTTTATGTTTAGAAAAATAAGGCTCAACAATGCAACATTCAAACTCAACCTCATAATCAGGAATGATTAGCAATTGAGGAAACTCATTGAAACCATGATCAATCCATATGCAAGTTGTCTTTCCTAAACTTCCATAATCAAATTGATAAGCTTTAGAATTCACAGTAAAGAAAGAAACAACCTAATTTTGTATTGTTTTAGGCTGAATGTGGTATTCATCATTCTTCAATTGTGAAGAGCTGATATCTATGTCGTCAAGAGGTCTCCACTGATGGTATAACAATCCCCTCGTGTTGGAAACATGCAAAACCGAATTGGAGGCATCACTATGAAGTACAAAATCAATTTTAGATTGAACAAGTCTAGAATTATCAACATATAACTTTTCACCTGCTAGAGTATTTCCATAAGGAAATAGTGAGGAAATTGTAGAAGCCTTGTCATGCACAACAAATTTTTCAGTAGGATGCTCGTGAAGAAGCATCACAGGCTGGCCTTTAAGCACATTTTCACTTGCAGCTGTGTGATCAAGCCCATCAATTATGACTGTAATATTAATGTTGCTAGCATCATTCAAATTTTTCTGCATATCAATACGAGCCACATTAGTTGTCACATCATTGATGCATAGAGTCTGTAAGTTTTCAATGCCTAATTCATCAACAGACAGAGAAAAAAAAGAATTTGATAAATGAGAGAACTCCCTGAATTCTTCCTCTATTGGCATTGGTTCAAACTCTTGATCATAGTCATCAGGAATGTTGACCACTCCATTAAGTGCTTCCTCATGTTCTTCAAGACATTCATCAGCAACTTGTTGAAATTCTTCCATTGGAGACTTGTTTGATGCATTTTTTGCTGTATCCCTCGTATGTTGTGGTAGTTGCATTTGTTCTTGCACCTCTTTTATGGCTGCCTGGCACTGGAAGCATGTGAATTCTGAATGCTCTTCCTCATGTATCCTGCACCAAGCTAGTAACAACAAGTCCTCTAGGTCGACTCTATAACTCAAGCTTGACCAATCTTTTATAATCCTGGCAACAAACTCTTCATACCTAGCCTGTTTTGGATCCTTATTGTGAATGGGAAGAACTTGCATGGTAATTCCTTCTTCTTGTAGCTCATCCTCCACTATATTTTCAGGAATCTGACTAACCTCTACAAGAACATCCTCCTTGATCTCCATAGGTAACTCTTCACTTAAATGTTCCTTTGTTAACTCAGATGCCTCAGATTAGCATTCCTTACACTCAGTCCCTTCCAGAGCTACCTCAACATCAGCTGCAACATCATCTCTGGATTCATAATTTTTTGTCCTCTCTATAGTGCATTCCTTGTCTAACTTTTCTTTCCACTCTAGGTATCTTCCAACTTTAATGATGACATCCACACATGAGCGGCAAGTGAACTCTAAATGGGCTACATTATGAACTTTGCACCATTTAGATGAGATGAAATCTTGTAAGCACTTACCACCACCAAGCTGATCTTCAACTATCTATGTAAATGCCTCAACTGCAACATCGATAAACTCTAAATCTGTAGAGGCTAGTGGTTCAGCCAGGTTTTGCATGAAAATACCTCTTTGCAAAATCCTTTCAATTTTTCCCAAAAAATCGAAGCATTCCAACTCATTGTGCCTACAAGTATTATGAATCCTACACTTGTCTGATAATGAATAGTTATGCAAACCCTTACTATTCCAGAGATCCAATCTCTCATTCAAAGACTCACAAAGTTGAGGAAAATCAATCTGAATACCATTTCCATCATGAAAGACATAAGACTGTTTTTCCATCTTGACTCAAAATATG
Source organism: Sequoia sempervirens (assembly GCA_007258455.2). Taxonomy (NCBI): domain Eukaryota; kingdom Viridiplantae; phylum Streptophyta; class Pinopsida; order Cupressales; family Cupressaceae; genus Sequoia; species Sequoia sempervirens. The sequence goes on from VDFB02357897.1 coordinate 26,862, forward strand.
TGTTTTTCAGATTTAGAGATCTGTCATATCTCATATTTTCAACATAAAGGCTCATTCAACTTCCAACAATGTCACCTTTGTTAAGCCCTCCTTCTAGCGCAAATCTGTTGATGGTGTTTTCTACACAGCAACAACTCAGACAAAATATGATATTCTATCTCTCTTGAAAGGTAAATCTCTATCAACAAGCCTCAAGAGATAACCCCAAGGTCTCTAATGTCAGGTCTTGACAATGCATAAACAACTCAGATAATATGTGAAAATTTTGGTAATCACAAGGGGCCTTACAAATGAACAATGTTGGAAGCATACTTTCATCAGATGCAACAATATGGTGATCCTTTTAATCATAAAACTAACCCAGATTCAAAATAAACAACAAAAGAGAGAAGGGTTAAGAGAGATTCAACTCCAAACTAGCTCCTAAGATCAATCACAATAATGATGAATGTTGCAAATGGACAGATCTCCAATAAAACCAATCTCTGCTTGAACAAGGACAAGCCCACAACTCTGCAGAAATGGTGCAATCTTCTAAGGAAACTAAAGATTTTCAGACTATGAATATTCATCCACATACCCAATAACTGGCGCAATGTAAACAAGCACCCACAGTTGAACTTAGCACAAAATAAGGCCTAGACTAACTTTACACAGCAAATTACAATCAACAAATTGCTAAAAGTATGGACCGGAGATAGATCGACATCATTAGCATTTCACCATCATTGCAAAACAACTGAAATCTAACATCTAACATCTGAGATTCAAGAATAAGAAACCATAAACTATCAAAGTGTAACACAAAGCTTGCCAAATCAACAATCCAATTGCATTAACTTCTCTAGCATTACATAACAATTTCCAGTCTCTTTCCTCTCCTACAGCTACTATCTTGCAGAATCTAACTCCTAACATAGCCAATTCTGGCTTCTAATCAACTCTTCTAACCTAGTCTCACCCCTTACAAATGAGAAGGCATTGGCCTTTTATAGAAAATTACATTTTGAATCAATGGCCAGGATTAAATCAATCCAATGGCATAAATTACACCTCTAGAAGCATCCAACAGTTACATTTAATTTGGGAGTTCATGGTACATCATCATCCAATTGCATAAATGTAGTTACATCATGGAACAATGAGAAAAAAATATTATGTCAGCCTATCATTAATGAAAATTCTGATTGGATGATAAAATCAGCTTCACATGTCTTCTAGAAACTCCTTCCAGCTATAGACAGTTTGGGCACAAATTCTTATGCAAGTTCCACTTTTAAAATTTGAATTAAACTCTTCCATATTTCCCTTTTGGCACAAATCCATATGAAAGTTCCACTTTTAATATTTATTTAATCTTGAAAAATAGATATCATCATTAGTAGCTCACATGTTAAAAAAATCCAATCCAGATTAAAAAATTTGGAAATTTTCCATTTTTGGAAATTTTTATTTTCAATTTTTTTTTCCTCCATCTCAAGAATTTCATTTTCGAGAACATCTTAAAATTTCAAAAAAAAATCCATTTTTGGAAAAATTGCACCGGAAAAAATTTCCATTTCGAGAAAAATTCAATTTTTCCATTTTTGGAAAATTTCAGGTTTTTGAGGAGGTCTTGAAATTTTCCAAAAATGGAAATTTCAGGATTTTGAGGGGGTCATGGAAATTTCAGGATTTTCCACCAAGGACAGAAATTCCCGAATTCCCTACAAGGTCAAAATCCCCTAAACCTCATAACTTTTTTTCTAGAAGAAATTTTCAAAAAGTTCAAAAATCAACCCAGCCTAATTTTTCATCCTCTATCCATGGGTGCAAAAAAGAAAAATTTATATTTTTGGAAAATTTCGGGTTTTGAGGGGTGTAAGGAATTTTTCCAAAAAATGGAAATTTTGAGATTTTCCTTTAGGGACGGAAATTCTCGAATTCCCTGCAAGGTCAAAATCCCCTAAACTCCATAACTTTTTTTCTAGAAGGAATTTTCAAAAAGTTAAAAAGTAACTCAGCTTAATTTTTCATCCTTTATACATGGGTGCAAAAAGATTTGCATATAACATTGAAAATTCACTTTGAAATCCTCATTTTCAAATTCCAAGACATGCGAATTTCCCCTAGAGCCTCAAAATATTGTCCTCATCAAACCCAGTCTAGACTTAATCCCAAAATAACCTCTCAAGAAGAGCAAAACCAAAATTTGACTAAGCCAAGAGGCAGAGATGCAAAAGAAAAAAGAGGGTACCTGCCTTTGGTGGGGCGTGTGTGCAAAAACTGCACAACATTATTAAATTCTTGAGGCAATACTTTCTTGATGCTTCTTTATTGTGGCAAACAATAGGTGTGAAAACGGTGTATAGGAGGTGGTCTCTCTATCGCTACAGAGGTGATGGAGGTTGGTTTCGCGCTTAAAACAAAGAAACAACTCTCACACTTTTATGGAGAAGCATTGGTAAAGAGACTGATGAGTTGTTTCCTATACAACGATGAACGATTAGTACAATCAGTACAACTAATTCTGGGAAGAGGATTCGACGACCTCAAGCACAGGTGCATAACTAATTTAGACATTTATTTGCTGATAATGGCTTGGGGCTTAGATTTGAGAGAGTTGATCATTGAAGTTGTGAAAAAGGTGATGAAGGCACTAGTGCATGAGGATTATCTAGAGGGCATGTACTCACTATTGGAATGGGCAGTTCTAGGATTTGGGATGGATATTAGTGAGGGATTTGAAAGTGAAGAGGATGAAGAAACAGAGAAATATGTACCCTTTGTGAAATGGCCAGAAGGAAAATGTAAATCCAAATGGAGAGAGGGAGTAGCACGCGGGTGGAAGGCTCTGAAATTGATTGTGGAATTAATAGAGGTTAAGGCGGTGATAGTGAAGGAAAAGGCTGAAGCGGAGCAACTGGAGAAGTTGGAGTAGCAACCTCAGAGGAAGAAGAAGATGAACGAGACCTCTATGGAAACTGTGGTGAGTAGCTCATCTAGAGCTCTACAGTAAACACAATCCTCTACCATGAATTTGAGTTTTTTGGTTTTCTGTAGTTAGTTTTTGGGGGTTTTACAAAATTGTGGGCAACGAAAAAGGAGTTTTTGGTTTGCAGGGTAGTTAGTAGTTATTCGAAAAAGATGATAGATGTAATTTTGAGTGAAAATTTTGATTCTAAAATAGTTGTTAAGGACTAATCGTGAAGTCACTATAGGTAAACTATAAATTTTGAAAACATGGAGTTAGGGTAGATGAATGCTTGGAAGGTAGATGGGTTTTCAAGAATTTTAGAAGATGATGTAATATTACTTTTTTATTAATAAAGCAAAAAATATTATTACTAATAAAAAAAAAAGAACACAAACACATAATTCTAGGGCAACTTGCTAAAGTTTCCAGTAAGCAATAGATAAGTAACAAAAATATAGACAGGTCTAAAAGGTATCAAGGTAAATAATAAATGAACAATACTAATTCAAATAAAGTAATTCATAAGTGGGTTATTTGTTATAAGCTACATCCACATATACCCTTGGATATATTATTCAATATCCCTAGAAAGAAGTTTATTGTTGAAGGGAAAGTAGAGCACTTGTATAACTATGCACTAGATCTAAGCTTGTCTTGGAGCAATGTCATTACTCATTACCTTGTACAACTAATTGCAAACTAGTTTAAAAGTGCAAAATCGAATGTTGATCATCTAGGAGTAGTCTAGCATGAGTTATATTACTAATTCTAAGAATGCTCCCAACACAATGTCTAGTAATTGGAGGAGATCACCACATTGGTGAAGTCCCTTAAAGATGTTTGTTTGAATATTATTATATTACCACAAACTAAGTGATACAAAACCTAATTCCTATCTAATCATATAGAGGAGATCTATATGACATAAAGCACTCATGAAGTTATGCAAGAAGCTAGCAAAATTATTGAGAACCTTTACACATTCCCACGCCAAAAGTTCTAGATGGAGTATTATGGGGTTGTGGGACATAGGATAAAGGTCATCCTAATGAAGATGCTAATGCAAAGACAATGGAGGATAATTATATTGACAATGAATCATGCTTTCCCTATTTTAGATATGGGATAAATTTGTAATAAGGAGGATAGAGACTGAGGCCTAGCCATACCTGTAATGAAATAGGCCATACCTGTAATGAAATAGAGGCATCAAATGGAACATAGGCATGAGCCTTTAGGACTAGTAATCTGAGTCTTTCAGCTACTAGTTCATCAGAAAAGTCAACTAGTTCAGGAAGCATAACTTCTAGCCAAGCAATAGAAAAACTAGCATTGCTTGAAGCCTTAGAAGTTAGAACCAATAGAATTTGAGTTTCCCTTATCATGGGCAAGGATGACCTTCATGTATGTATATTGATGCATTAATGGAAGTCTGTATGGTTATGGTATCTGTGTGTTTTTCTCTTGTGGCAAAGATGGCCTTCATGTATGTATGTTGATGAGTTGATGGAAGTCCACATTTTTCTGGTATATTTGTGTTTGTCTCTTGTGTTCTATGCATGGTTGATAGAAGAGCCACTTTTCACTTTATTATTGTTCATCCTTTTTCTTTACATGCTCCTTTGTTTTTTACACTCAACTTCAAAAATGATTTGCATGCCCCCTAAAAAAGTGGAAGCTAATTTTAAGAGTTCAAATTATGAAATTTGTATAGACAACTCAATCTACATGTCCCTTAATATATTTTTATACATAAAAGTAAGTTCTCCTATGAACTATGCAATTTGATAGTGGAAACTTCGAAAAGAAAAGATCACTTTTAACATCTTGTAATGGAAAATAAAAGAATAAACAGACCTTGATTCCAAGTTCTCTATATAAATCCTTAACTTTTGCAACACAAGATGGATTTTCTTTTCCATAATTAGCCTAAAAAATAACATAATCACTGTTAGTCAACAAGAGGCTAGTGCAAAATTACACAAATAGTCACAAATGAAAATGGACTTATCTACATACATATAGTCTTTGAATTTAGCTCTCATTTTCACATTCAAGAGCTTGCACTATAACCCAGGAGCATTTAGAGTCTTCAATGTTCATTCCTATCTGCATGTACCAACTCCAAAAATAGAATAGTAAATCTATGACTAACATAGAAATTCTTAAAATGCATTTCATCACAACCAAAATTTATTCAGATAGGTATTCTAGATTGTTGGCAATCAAATCAAGAGTCCAAAAAGTGGCGAGCTACAGCTTGAAAATAAGGTTTTGATGAGAGTTTTAGAGCATGTTTTTAAAATGAAAATTATGGCCAAGATCCTAATACTGAGCAGTGAGCACATTTAATCGGTGAGACTCCAGAACAGTAGGTCACACTCCCACGAACGGTACACCAAACAAATGAACATTGGCCCATCATTGGAACCACCACCCAAGTCCCAGTGACAGGAAAGAACTCCACTAACGACATCCCCATCAAACCATCGTAGGAACAAGAGACCTTGTCCCACCGATGGCCCGACAAAGCATATCAGGGATAAAATTGATTATCGGCGAGAGTGAAGCATTAGTTATGTCGATCATCCGATTACCCTTATTGCATTACAATTTACATATATAGTTGATCATTGGGTGTGCATGGTTGACCTTTATGCCTGTGCTAGCTATATTGAGGACACCCTAAACATTATTATTAAGATGCTAGTTAAATTTGTGGTACATGTAGATCATATATGAATATAGGCTGAGTATTTCCAACAACACTACTTTTTTAGTTAGATCCTAAAAATTTTGCAACTTATGTTCTTCTCTAAAACATTTGTACGAGGTTCAAATAGTAAAGAGATTGATGAAAGATAGAGGAATTAAAAAGATACCTGGATGTAGTTGGATTGAAGGTTGTAAACTGGTACATTTTTTGTGTGTAGGAGACAGATCACATCCACAAACATGGTAGAGCTATGCAAAGCAGTTTAAAGCTGTGAAGACATGTAAAACAACAATTTACAAGTTTGGTTATCACATAACATTAGTTGCTTCAGATTGTTAAATTCTTAGATTAGTAAATTATATGCAGATTCATATTTCTTTAGTTGCTTTGTACTTAAGAACAAAATGTAATGTATGTGATGATTGCATAAATAAATATCTGAAAATATGAGTTGAGTATAAGTTGATTTACAATGATGTCAATCTATATATCCTAGGGCACCTAACAAACATGTCAGGCATATGGAACAAAAAGTAAAACAAAAAACAAAGAAACTATAGCATTTTGACTAGAATCCCATAGTTCAAGAATTGGGCCATGACATAAGCTTCGTAAGAAAATGGGTATATTGGTGATAACAATATGATCCAATAGGTTGGATATCTTACTAATTAACTTTTGGGCATAAACCCACCTTGTGCTTCATACTTGATTTGTCACCAATTTGACTATTGTTTGCCAAATGCCACTAGAATTCTTGAAATTTCTTATGTCTCTCTAACCAAATATACAAGAATACAAAACCAAGGGTAATTTTATGCAGAATCCTCAAGACCTGTACTTTTTTCTTCGACTCTATCCATGTTTAGTCTCCCTTCTACTATGTTTTGTTTTGGTTGGAATAGAATTAAATTTTTTTGCAAGTGTTCTCCATAATTTTTGTGTATTGGAACATTGAAGAAATAAATGATGAACTATTTTTGCATCCTATCTACGATTTTCTCAAATAAAAAGGTCATTCAATCATCCCTTTAAAAGTCATTCCATGGTTAACAACTTTCCATTTTGAAGATTTTCATACTATACAATTTTGTGTAGGTAGCATTTTAAGCATTGTAGTACCCCTCTAATTTGCTTATATTTTTAGATAGTTCTTTTACTTTGATAGACCATGATACTATGTTGTTATTTGATCACTGGCATTAGAGCGATGATGTTTTTTTATATTGTGATGTGATGGTACACCTTATGGATGATTATTGATTATGACATGATTTTTGGTTAGCATAGTTGATTATTTGAGTTGATATTGATATATGCTCATCTGTATTTAATTGATGTTTTAGTTTCGTCAATTTTGATGTGATACCGTAATGGTGAAGGGAATGGGATTGCATCACTCACTTGCAAGTTCCCTACGATTCCGCGATTTTCTCTTCACGGTGTGTTTGATTCATGATTTATATATATGTACGACATATGTTTTGATTGCAGGATTGCAGGTACATGACATTGGCTCCACCTAGATAGATAGGTTTGAGTGTGTCCTTTGCCCAACGAAATAGTTTATTGGGAGATAGTAACAGGTTTTCCTTGTCAAGCCACAACCCTAGTCACAATGTGTCATCAGTCCTTGTTTTGGTACACTTTGTTGTTATGTTGTCTATGTTTACCTTGTTTATTTATTTTGCAAGGTATGTTCTGTGGGAAATTAATGTTAATTATGCTTATAATGGTTTTTAGTGATTATTTAATTAATTTTGATTAATGTTGTTAGAAGCTTTATATTTGATTTTGTATACACCTAAAAATGGTCACATCACAATAGTCTGGTAATTAATTAAATATTTTTAATATTTAATTAAATCTCCGAATTCAATCTACATATAAATAAATCTAAATAATTTATTTATATTGTTCATTATTTCATTTCGATTAAATAAATAAGTTTATTTAATCACTTTTCTTATCCATTTCTTAATTAATTAAATAAACGTTACGATTTATTTATATTAATTATCATATAATCTTGGCTTGAATATTTTATTCAAATAAAGATTAAATATTCTTCTCTTCTAAAAATCCTCTAAAATCCATTCACAATTAAAAATGCTAAATATTTAATTAAATCCTCTAAAGTCCATTCACAATTAAATATTCCAAATATTTAATTAATTCTTCTAAAGTCTATTCACAATTAAATATTCCAAATATTTAGTTAAGTCTTCTATAGTCCTAAAATCAAAAATCAAATTCACATAAAATTAAATAAATTTATTTATTTAATTTGGATTATCTTCAACAACTGTGAAACAAACTTCCAAAATAGAAAATTAATTTCTCTGTTTCTGTGAGAAATTGTTCTCGTGGGTTGAAGACAAGCCTCCATTCTTCTCTCCAACCTCCCAACATCTTCCATCTTCCTCTCAACCTCTTCATCTCTCACCATTCAAAATTACTAGACAATCTCACAACCATTGATCTTTGCCAGCTAGGCTCTTTCTTATGAAAAGCTATAAAAAAGACTGTCGGGTCTTCAAAAATAGGAGAAGCTTTCATACAGGAAAATTATAGTCAATCAGTCTTCCAGCATCCATAGCCTTTAGAATCATAGCATAGCATAGCTTAGCATATTAGCAATCCATATCATGGCCTATCATCCTCATATCATAGCTTCAATAGCATTCATAATCCACCGCCCCTGTGCATATCCATACATCAACATTTCACTTCACCAGCATATAGGATAGAGTAGTATTCTCTCTCTTTGCATACTCATTTTGCAGGTTGCCATTTTGAGAAGCTTTGCTTACACAATCTAAGAGCAATAGCTTCAATAAAATCACCGGAGATAGAGGACAATGGAACGATTCTGAAGAAGCTTTGTTTGATATTTTCTTGATTTCAATTTATTTAGTTTTCTTTCGTTTAATGTTGCATTTGTGTGTTTTTATTGTCTTATTTTGATACTAATATTTCCCACACACATTTTTGGCACCCACTGTGGGGTACTTGCCCCAATTTTAACATCTTTTCACAGGTTTTACTGACAGGTTACGGCTAAAAGAGTGTATTAGCACATTAAACATGCTTCAACGCAATTCACACCCAGTTTAGCGCTCTTCAACTCTGTTATAGCACCCTTTAGGGATTCCTCAACGCCCTTGACTGATCCTACAGTGCCCTTGACTGATCCTGCAACACCCTTGACTAATCCTGCAGCACCCTTGATTGATCCTACAGTGCCCTTGACTGATCCTGCAGTGCCTTTGACTGATCCTGAAGCGCCCTTAACTAATCCTGCAGCACCCTTGACTTATCCTATAGTGCCCTTGGATGATCCTATAGCACCCTTGACTGATCCTACAGCGCCCTTGATGTTTGTTTTAGCGCATTTTTTTGTTATTTTCAGCATAGTTTTTCTCAGTCTACAATTGTAATCTATAACTCAAGTAGGATTTGACTGGATCCGACGTGACCGCGGCCAGTAAGAGCTTTAAAAGAATGAACCAATCCTAGGATAGTCACTTAATTGGAATGAATCAATCCTAGGATAGTCACTTCATTTTTATTTTGGACTAAAAAGAACACCATGTCTTTGTGAAGCAAAATCTTCACTTATAATAGATCATTGTGATTTGGGTTTTAAAAAGAATATTTGTTTTCTTGTCTGTGGCAATAGGTCTATGCTCTACCCTTAACTGGGTGATCAAAATACCAAACTTTCCTTTTCAATTTCATGCAAATTTACTGTTTTGATTACATCTTTTAGAGAGCCTGCTCTTGTGGGAAAAAGTACTCACCCAAGATGAATGACTCAAGTGGGTTCAAGCCTAAGCCAGGCTATTCCACCCCACTATAAAATTTAAAGCAAATCTGGGGAAACCCTCTTTTGACGGTAGTGTGCAAGATAACCATCCCCAAATCCTTTGTTCTAAAGGTTGGGAGGTCTCATGAGGGAGTATATCATTTGTTGCACCGAATGGAAACCCTTACTATGAACTTAGTGTAGTATCCAACCGAAGTCAGTTTCCAAACATCATAATAATCAAAGTGCAGGGGAGGGAAGAATCTACCCCCAAGACACTCACCATATAACTTCCAAGGATCGTTTGCTTAGGGGATCCGGTATCCACTTCCGTCACTCTGAGTACGCACCTGGAAAAGACAAAAACACGGGCGCCCCTTTGGGGGTGACATGGCTATGTGAGTCGATGCAGTTTTAAGATGTGGGCTGTTGATTACTATGGTGACCTACCTGAGTACTAAGAGTGAGTCTGCTTGAACTATCTGTCATGTGTAAAACCTGTAAAAACAATTTTTGAAAAACATTTTGATCATACACTTGATGTTTAGTATAGGACTTAAAAACAACTATTCTACAATTTGCTTGATGTGTCTTCGAAACATTAATTCAGTAAAGATCATCCAAAACTCACAATTACATTATTACACTCATGTTAAGAGATTGGAAATCCACAAACTTTGTCAAGAAATCCATTCTCAAATGAATCAAAAAGCCAAAGAAATCACTTAGTTACAAGAAACTATTGAAGAAAAGATTATTCTTGTACCAAAGTCAAAAGGTTTTACTTAAACATAGAACCTTTATCCATCGATATCATGACTGTGTTAGAGGTTTCACTGATGATTATGCTATAGAACCTTTATACTCACAAGCTTTCTTTCAAAGAAAAGCCCTTTCTCAAAGGCACAACCACAGTCAGCGTATTCATTCTTCTTATATTCCCCAACCTGCAATTGAATATTCTACTCATCCAAATCAATTTCTGCAATAGAGAACTCAATCACATTAGGCATTTCTCACAAATCCATCTTTTTACGAAGCTACGATCAAACGTCATAAAGTGCAAAATATTTTCTTCTTGATATTTTGCTTAAATTACCACCAATAGGATTTTCATCCTTTCAATCAGGGAAAAACATGAGCTAAAGACTAGAAATCTTTTAAGTCATAGAATCTTCATTCTATCCTGACTTACATAACCATCAAAAATTGCACTACTTCATTCTTTTGATCAAAAGTTAGTAGAATTTGGGGCAAAGCTTATGCCTGTTGTTATGAGATCTCGAAAGCACATAAAAAAAGATGAAAGAGAAGGTACCACAAGCAAAATGGGTGATAATAGTGATAAAGAAGATAATACATTTCATACTGAAGAGTTAACAGAAGAAAAGCTTCAAGAAGCAGAGCAAGATCCCCGATTCCATACTCTTATGGAGAGAATTTTAGAACGAAACAAAGAAATATATTTTCTTTCATTAGCTAATCAAGGAGCTAAGTTACCTTCCGATTTTGATATAGAAGGAATTAAAGAGAATCCTAAAACTCCTCCCAATGATTTTAGTGCCCTTACTCAACAGATAAAGGAATTACAAGGGCAAATAAAGGAAATGCAAGGGGGTGTAACAAAGAAGTATGTTTTGGATGACATATCTCCTTATCCATTTGATAGGAGTCTTCAAATGATCCCTTTTCCAAAACATTGTGAAATCCCTAAATTTGATAGGTACAATGGAAAAACTGACTCCATTGAACATGTGATGGATTTCCGAAATATGAGTCTAGAATTTGCTTATGAAGATACCTACTTAATGTGATTATTTCCACGAAGTTTGGGTGGACAATCCATGGAGTGGCTTTCCAAGATCACTCCCCCCATCAAAACCTTTGAGGAGTTAATAAATTAGTTTATATCACAATACGCTTACAACATCCAACACCAGATAACCATGCTTGATCTTTGTAAAGTGAAACAAAAAGTAGGGGAATCATTCACTACGTTTTGCAAAGATGGAGAAGATTGTTTGCATGGTTTTCCCACCCTATTCCTGAAAAGGAAAAGATGGATATCTTCATCAATAGCCTAGATCAAGAATTAAGCTACAGGCTTAATCTTCATTGTCCTCATAACTTTGAAAAATTGATTGAAAACACAAGCACCATTGAAGGGGCTTTGGTTAAAAGACAAGTGATAAAACTTGATAATCCAAGTTCATCCAATCAAAACAACAATGATAAAACAAGTTTTTGGAACATAAATAAAAATGTCGTCAATGATGGTATAGTGGATGCAAACAATCTACGAACAAGACCATCTATCTTCAACCTATCATGTGCTCCACGAAACAATCAACAAGGACAAAAATCCAATCAAGAAAGCTTGACCAATCAAAAAAACAAGGATAATCATGGTAATTTCAATAACAATCTTGGCAATACCCAAACATCAAATCTACCAAGACCTCCATTCTTTTCAAATCGACGGAATTTTACCACTTTGGGTCAATCTCTTGAGTCTGCTGTCAAGGAGCTTCTCGGTAGTAAGGTTATCACCTTACCACCACAAAGAGATTTTGAGCCACGAGTCAAACCACCATCATGGAATGACTCGTATTATTGCAATTATCATCGATGTAAAGGTCATAGAACAAATAACTGTCAAGCCTTGCAAAATATAGTACAAGATCTAATTGACAATGGCACCATCACAATTGAAGGACATCATACCAATGATGATCATCAAGCATTCAAAGATCCTTTACCGAACTATCAAAAGGGGGAAACATCAAATACCAAAGCAAAAAGTATAAATAATGTTGAAAACATAATCCGCCAAATCTATGCAAATGATCAACGGGTTAATGTTATCAAAATCAAGGAAAAACAAGAATATCAACAAGTTAATGTGACTACGAGAAGACAAGAAAAAGTTGTCTTAAAAGGAAGTTCATCTAAGGTAGCTATTCCTTCTCCAAGTCATTATAATCTAGTTGATCAACTGAGAAAAACATCAGCTCAAATCTCCATTCTTAAACTTCTCAAAATATCCCTCGTACACAAGAATATTTTAGAAGAAGCTCTTGTAAACACAACCGTAGACACTAATTTGGATGTAAAAAAATTTCAAGCCATGGTGGGACATTTGTCTTCCCCCACTTATCTTTCATTCTCCGAAAAAGATGATGCCTCCATGACACATCCACATAATTCATCACTTTATCTTGAATTCATGATCCATAAACATCGAATCAGATGTGCCTTGATAGATGGAGGAGCCGGTTTAAACATTGGTACCTTAAAGCTTATACATGCCTTAGGAATATCAGAAAATTCCATTGAGCCACGAAGAAAAATAACTATCAAGGCATATGATGATGAAGAAAGAGCTTCTAAAGGACTAATAATGTTAGCTATCAGAGTGGGACCTGTTGTGAAAAATACCTTTTGTCGGGTTCTAGATCGTGATCTTTCCTATAACATACTTTTGGGTCACCCATGGATTCATGATATGCAGGCGGTACCATCAATGTACCATCAATGCCTCAAGTTTCTGTATGATGGACAGGAAATAACTATATAAGCTGACTACAATAGCACCCAAACTTGTTCAAATCTTTGAGCAACTCAAGACGTTTTTGTGCCGCATAATAGGGAGGCTCTTACTGCTTCTTCTTCCAATCTACAAGGCCAATTGCAAGAATTGACAAAGAATCTTGACACCAAGCTACATTTAATTGATAAAGGAGTAGGTGAATATTCACTATCCCTTTCTAGCTTACCTCCTTCTCCAAGGTCACATGGTCAGCCGACCCTATCAAATCAAAAGATCGCAACAGCCTCTACATCCCAAGCTTCTGTGCCAATCACAAAGTTTGAAGGACAATTCATTAAAGCTAACACCACTGAGGAAGAAGCCAAAGATAGGGAAATCCTAAGTTGGATATACAAAGATGAAGATGAATCTCTCTTGCACATCAAGTTACCTACCGGACAATATGGTAAAGGGTATACCATCATGCAAAGAATGGGCTATAAAGGAAATGGTCCTATAGGAAAAACAAAAGAAGGAATCATTGAGCCAATTCAACCTATTTCAATGTATCCAAAAGATAAAATAGGACTTGGATATGGTAAGAATACAGAAGAGTCAACTTCAAAGCAAACACAACAAACTCATGAAGGAGAATCAATTTTAGATAAACCCCATGAAGATGTTACTTTACAAAAAATTTATGGATCAGTTTTCCAATTGCAGAACAGTTCAGACACTGATTCCAATGAATATGAATGGGATGATATTTCTGATGATACATTCTTAACAGAGAAAAGGGTGGATGTCATACACAAATTCGCACCCACGTTCTTACAAGGGGAGGGTTCAAGGCCTCCACTTGATTATGTTTTACAAAGCGATCATGACTCAAGTGAGGACGATTCAGATTTTAACGAGATTGATAATCGATAGGAGAATACCATCATAGACCTTGTCCTTCATGAAAATGACAATCATAACATGACTTTGACAGCTCAAGACCTTACCCAACCTAATGATCCTATACCTTTAGTCTACCTGAAACTTATTGATTGGGACAACAAATGACCTATCCATATCCCTATGTTCCATGATGATGAGGATATTGTAAATTTCCTTTGTTCATCTAATCAAGAAAACAATTGTTCCATCAAAGAATCTCATACTCAAGATTTTGATAGGTAGGGTGTCAAGTATCTTAGCTGCAAAATAAATGAAATAAAAAATGATCTATCGGTGAAAACCGAAAAACGGAAATGGTAGATCACAACAAGAGAAAAATAAAGAGCGAATCTGATGGTGAAAACCTTTTTGAGGCACTGAAAGATGGGAAACTTGACACTCTTCCCAACCATTATCAAGAAAGATTTTCTATTTTGATTGAGCCCATAGAATCAATCAACATAAGTACAGTAGAACAACCAAAATTTTTGCAACTTGCAGCATCATTAATAGTGGAAGAAGTACTGAAATCCATGGAGTTCTTGAAGGAGAATCAAATCAATTTCGCTTGGTCATATGCTGATATGCCAGGGTTGGATCCAAATCTGATAATGCATCATCTATCTATAAACACAGAGGCAAAACCTGTGAAGCAAAAACTTAGAAAAATGCATCCACATGTTGCATTATTGGTTAAAGAAGAGTTAAAGAAGCTTTTAGATGTTGGATTTATTCGGTCTATTGACTATGCAGAATGGATTTCCAATATCGTACATATTTCAAAGCCAGATGGAAGGATTGGAATTTGTAAAGATTTCAGAGATTTGAACAAAGCGTGTCCCAAAGATGACTTCCCTTTGCCAAACATAGATATGATTGTTGATTTAACTGCTAGCCATGCAATGTATTCATTAATGGATGGATTTTCAGGATACAACCAGATAAAGATTGCACTAGAGGATCAAGATAAAATAGCGTTCATGTGCCCTTGGGGTACCTATTGTTGGAATGTCATGCCATTTGGGCTTAAGAATGCAGGAGCAACTTATCAAAGAGCAATGACAACTATTTCCCATGATATGATGCACACTTTCATGGAAGACTATGTGGATGACTTATTGGAAAAATCCAACACAAGGGAAGGACATCTAGAAATCTTGTCAAAGATCTTTATCAGAATGGAGAAGTTCAATGTTTGACTCAATCCAAAGAAATGTGTCTTCGGCATTAAATCTGGAAAACTCCTAGGATACATTATTTCAGAAAAAGGCATAGAGGTTGATCAAGAAAAAGTACAAGCTATAATGGACATGTCGCCACCACAAAATATCAGTCAGCTCCAATCACTACAAGGATGACTACAATCCATCAGGAGGTTTATAGCTCAACTGGCAGACAAAAGCTTACCATTTACACATTTATTGCATAAAAATGTTCCATTCAAATGGGAGGAAAAGTGTGAAGCAGTATTTAATTAGATCAAGCAATATCTCATAAATCCACCAGTCCTAATTCCACCAATTCCAGGAAAGCCGCTCATACTTTATATTTCAGCAACAGAAGTATCTTTGGGAGCGTTACTAGCACAAGAGGATTCTACAGGCAAAGAAAGGGCAATATACTATATCAGCAGAACTTTAACAAGTCATGAATTAAACTACACTTTCATTGAGAAAGCTTGTCTAGCAGTAGTGTTTGCTTCCCAAAAATTGTGACACTATATGTTGGCTCATACAGTTAAGCTAATAACCAAAATTGATCCACTAAAATACCTCTTAAGCAAAGCTACCTTAACAGGAAGACTTGCAAAATGGGTAATGATCTTAAGTGAGTTTGACATTCACTATGTAGATCGAAGAGCTATAAAAGGATAGGTCATCACAGATCGGTTGGTCAAAGCACCCTTACAAGAAGAAAATCCAATGCACATTGAATTTCCTGATGCAGATGTCTTCACAACAATAATTAAGAAATCATGGACATTTTACTTTGATGGATCTTACACGCAACATGGCTTGGGGGCAGGGATTCTTTTTGTTACACCTAAAGGACATACCATTCCAAAATCATATTGGTTGATGTTTCCCTACACAAATAACATAGTTGAATATGAAGCATTGCTCAGAGGAATGAAGATAGCATTGGATTGGCAGATTACAGAGTTGCAAGTCTATGGTGATTCACAACTTGTCATTAATCAAATCAATGATGATTATCAGACTAAAGATGATAAGTTGCTACCTTACAAGAGCATGGTGGACGATTTTAAAAAGTATTTTGTGGCAATCAATTTTTCACAAATCCCAAGGATTGATAATGAAGCTGCAGATGCAATGGCTACAATTGCTTCCTTGTTACAATTATCAGAAAATCAAAAGTGGTACGAATTCTTGGTGGAACAATTGTTTTCCCCTGCCTATGATAATCCTGAGACCCAAGTCATATGTCATTTAACTGGTTCTGATTCACCTTTATATGGCAAGACTTATACCTACCTAAAAAACATCTTACCTCCAGACTTATCCCAAAACCAAAAAAGGAATTTCATACGCCAATCATCCTGTTGTACCTTGATCGCCGATATCCTTTATCGACATGGTCTTGATGGTATGCTCCTTCGATGTCTTGAACGTGATGAATTTGAATAAGCCTTACAAGAGGTTCACGGTGGTATTTTTGGAACTCATTCAAGTGGTTTAACCTTAGCCAAAAAACTTGTTAGAATGGGATATTATTGGCCTACCATGGAGAGAGAATATATTTTTTTTGTCATGAAGTGTTCTAAATGCCAAATCCATGGGAATCTTATTCATGCACCTGCACAGGAACTGCATCCTTTCACTCTGACATGGCCTTTTTCTCAGTGGGACTAGATCTTGTGGGCAAAATTCATCCTTCATCATCAAATGGGCATAAATTCATCATCACGGCTACAAAATATTTTACAAAATGGATCAAAGTTGTTCGTTTGACGATTGTGACCGATAAAAAAATCTCTTCATTTATCCTGAATTACATCATTTGCCAATATGGAATTCCTAATTCTATCATCACTGATAATGGGAGGCCTTTTAAGAATCAGGATGTTGATGAACTTTGTGAAAGATTTCACATTCAACACAGGTTTTCTACACCTTACTATCCACAAGGAAATGGTCAAGCAGAAGCTTCAAAGAAAACAATTTTGAAGATCTTGAAGAAGACGGTAAATGATGTTAGTTGTGATTGGCATGTCCAGTTAAATCCAGCTTTGTGGGCATACAGAACTAGCATTCGAACACCAACAGGAGCTACCCCATATGCCTTGGTATATGGAGCAGAAGCGATCTTACCATTAGAGGTTGAAATACCTTCGCTTAGGGTCTCACTCAAAGGATTGATAAAAGATGAAGACTACCGAGTATCTCGTCTACAAGAGCTAGAATTGTTAGATGAAAGACATTAACATGCAGCTAATCATTTGAAGGGTTATCAACAAGTTATGTCCCGTAGCTACAATCACAGAGTTAAACCACAGATATTTCAAGTAGGTGACTTAGTCTTGAAAGAAAATCCACGCAATCAATAAGACAAAGAAAAGAAAGGAAAATTTGAACCAAATTGGCTTGGTCCATTTGTCATCATTGCAGCATACGGTTTTGGAGCATATCAGTTATCTACGTCAAAAGGGGACCTATTTGAAGAACCAATCAACAACATTCATTTGAAGAAGTTCTATGTATGAATCATCAAAGCTAAAAAATACATAAAAATCATCAAAGCTAAAAATACAAAAAAATAAAAAAAAGTCCTGAAAAAATCATAAAAATCAGAAAAAGTCTTGAAAAAATACAAGAAAACTAGAAAAAGTCCTGAAAAAATGCATAAAAAAATTAGAAAAAGTCTTGAAAAAAAACAAAAAGTTCACATGATCTAAAAAAGTGCAATAAAAACAAGTTGTGAAAACCTGGCAAACAAGCGCTACTTGTGATCAAAATGGGCTCCTCTATCTATTAGCTTATGTCTTGCATTCACTTTACGGCATCATCTACCTATAAATATCATTTGTACATATCTATCATATCCATATCATGTAAACAGGAATCCTCGTGTTTCATCATGGCTTGATGAAATTTGTACATATCCATCATATTTCGGTTGTGTTTACATTGGGGGCAGAAGCACAGACTAAACAAGAGAGGGGCAATGAGCTTTTAGAACATCACAAACAGACAAATGATGGTTTGACAAAGCACAACATACATTGACGCATCAAATCAACCACAACACCAAAACGATCACTCAATGCCAATAAAATCAAACAACATGGTCCAAACAACATTAATCAAAACACAAACATCAATGTTGATAACCAAGTTGGATGATCTTAATCTGAATAATGTTTGGAATACTTTAAGCAAAATTTGAATTGTTGGTTGATTTTCTATCATATCTCTAGAGCAATTCGATGATGTACTAAACTAGAAAAGAAAGGAAGGAGTATGATTTTTCTTTGTTTGATGTTTGTGAGTGAATCATTAGTACTATGCAAATTGGTCGTGAGACATGCTCTACTAAGTATCATTTATGACATTTCAAAATTTGCATGGGAAACAGGTTAACTCTTGTCTGTTTATGCAAGTGATACTCAGGTCATCTCAGTTCAATTATACCTAGATGCTTGTATTATCTTGCTATATCAAAAATCATGAAAGTAATACTCAGGTCATCACTGGTGCTAACATACCCTTTGATGCTTGTATTAACTTTCAACATTTCAATGCTCTATGATGACACAAAAAGCACAAATAAGCTCTCAGAATGGCAATATTGTACGGATAAATCTGCATGGTTAGTATATATTACATTCAAGTTACATTCTACATTTTGCATTTCATATTTTTTTTCCCAAAAGCTAGCAAAGTATCAAACGTTTCATATCTTTGGGAATCGCTCCCGTAACTACACAATGCTCAATCTCTCCTATTGAATAGGAAGAATCATCAAGTCAAAGCAATATCAATATCAAATCATCACAACAAATCAATCAAATTTGAGTCCTATTTGTTTTTAACAACTTTAAAAGCAAACCTATCAACAACCTATTTGTTTTTCATCATCATGAAAGCAAATTTATCAGAATCCTATTTGTTTTTAACAACTTTAGAAGCAAACTTATCAACAAATTATTTGTTTTTCATCATCATGAAAGCAAATTTATCAAAATCATGTTTGTTTTTAACAACCTTAGAAGCAAACTTATCAACAAATTATTTGTTTTTCATCATCATGAAAGCAAATTTATCAAAATCCTATTTGTTTTTAACTTTAGAAGCAAACTTATCAAACAACTATTTATTTTTCATCAACTTTAAAAGCAAATATATCAGCTACTATTTGTTTTCCAACGACCTTGGGAACAAATTTATCATACAAACATCATCAAATCAAGGCATTGCAATACACAAACAATCAATACAAAGTCATGCATTGCAATATTATTGGGGCATTTTATCACATTTTCTCACAGCAGTGGCAATTTAGACCATCAATTTTTCATCGCACATCTTTCCACGTCAATTTCTTCACATCATCATTTTTGAACGCTGAATCAACATCTTACAAATCATAAAAATAAAAAAAAATTCAGAAAATCTAAAAATTCAAAAAATTTCACAAAAATCAAAATCTTATCGATTCATCGTCTGAGGGGGCATATACCTATCATCGTTTGACAATCAACGTCTGGGGAAAATTTCAAAATTCTTTGAACTAATGCGTGAAAACACATCACTTCAAAGAGGGGCAAAATGTATACACCTAAAAATGGTCACATCACAATAGTCTGGTAATTAATTAAATATTTTTAATATTTAATTAAATCTCTGAATTCAATCTACATATAAATAAATCTAAATAATTTATTTATATTGTTCATTATTTCATTTCGATTAAATAAATAAGTTTATTTAATCACTTTTCTTATCCATTTCTTAATTAATTAAATAAACGTTACGATTTATTTATATTAATTATCATATAATCTTGGCTTGAATATTTTATTCAAATAAAGATTAAATATTCTTCTCTTCTAAAAATCCTCTAAAATCCATTCACAATTAAAAATGCTAAATATTTAATTAAATCCTCTAAAGTCCATTCATAATTAAATATTCCAAATATTTAATTAATTCTTCTAAAGTCTATTCACAATTAAATATTCCAAATATTTAGTTAAGTCTTCTATAGTCCTAAAATCAAAAATCAAATTCACATAAAATTAAATAAATTTATTTATTTAATTTGGATTATCTTCAACAACCGTGAAACAAACTTCTAAAACAGAAAATTAATTTCTCTATTTTTGTGCAAAATTGTTCCCTTGGGTTGAAGACAAGCCTCCATTCTTCTCTCCAACCTCCCAACATCTTCCATCTTCCTCTCAACCTCTCCATCTCTCACCATTCAAAATTACCAGACAATTTCACAACCATTGATCTTTGCCAGCCAGGCTCTTGCCTATGAAAAGCTATAGAAAGGACTGTCGGGTCTTCAAAAATAGGAGAAGCTTTCATACAGGAAAATTATAGTCAATCAATCTTCCAACATCCATAGCCTTTAGAATCATAGCATAGCATATCTTAGCATATTAGCAATCCATATCATGGCCTATCATCCTCATATCATAGCTTCAATAGCATTCATAATCCACAGCCCCTGTGCATAATCTATATCCCCTGTGCATATCTGTACATCAACATTTCACTTCACCAGCATATAGGATAGAGTAGTATTCTCTCTCTTTTCTTACTCGTTCTGCAGGTTGCCATTCTGAGAAGCTTTACTTACACAATCTGAGAGCAACAACTTCAAGAAAATCACTGGAGATAGAGGACAATGGAACGGTTCTGAAGAAGCTTTGTTTGATATTTTCTTGATTTCAATTTATTTAGTTTTCTTTGGTTTAATGTTGCATTTGTGTGTTTTTATTGTCTTATTTTGATACTAACATTTCCCACACACAGATTTAATTAATTAAATTTAATTAATTTTGTAAAGTGATTTAATCTTTGTGATTAAATTTATTTTATAAAGTGATTAAATTAATTAGATTAAATTTAATTAAAAATTAATATGTGAATTATGAATTATTAAATGCATAAATATGTTGTAATTATCTTAGAGGAAATATCTGTGATTTGGTTGAAAAGATATTTTATTTGTGACATGTGTTAGAAAAATTAAAACACTATTCTTGGGAATTAATTCTTGGAGAGAATATTTGCATTAACTAAAAGAGGAAAGAGGCTATTTCATAGCAATGGGAAAAAGATATTTTGAGAGGAAGTTGTTGAAAATTCGGGAAGAAGTTCTCAGGAAATTTTGGCGCTGGTTTTGTTTTCTTTCTGGAAAAATGGATAATTTGGAAGAAGCTTTGTTAAATTGGAATCCGAAGGCGAAGATCTACTTCAAACATCATTTCCTCAAGCATTTGGAAACAGGTTCTTTAAATTATTGTTATGCAAATTGGAAAGATTGCCTGTACAAGAAGAATATGTTATTTGTGTAGAAGCTTTAATATATTTTATAAATTTGAAAGATTGTTGTGTTTGGAAAATTGTTGTGAAAATTTTAGAGCTTCTGTAGAAATCAATTTTAAAAATAAAAATAAAAAATACCCAGAAATATTTTATAGTGAAATTTGAGAGCCTCTGTAAGAAATTGTTTTTAAACAAAAGAAATCCTAGAAGGAAAACAATAGAAGATTTGAAAATCCTCAAAAAAAAAAAATTAGGAAACCTCTAATTGTAGTGGAAAAGATCTTCCAAACCCCTGGTAAATTTGTAAATCTCTTACTTCTTGATTGTTGATCGCTTTGTAGGAGACGTTGCCCGTATTTTGGGTTGATCAAATTAAATGATTGCTTCAACTTACAATGTTTCATACGTATGAGCTTCCTTTGTATGAATGTTGTTGCCTTGATGCTTGAAATATATATATATATATATATATATATATATATATATATATATATATATAATATTTAACCCTATAGATTCTTGAGTAAGATGAAATTCATTTCTTTCATCTCTTGTTTGGTTCGCGCCATAGAGAGCTAGTAACTATATCCTTTTATCTTCTGTTTTGGTTGATTTTCATTGATTTTGTCAATTAAAATTGTTAGTTATTGGTCCAGTTAAACCAGTCGAATAGATTCAGGGTAAGCAAACTATGTCTTATATAATCTGGTATTTGTGTATTGTGCTTCAATTATAGGCGTCTGAAGTCTCCATGTTTCAAAAAAAAAAAAACTTTTTGTATTGAGGCACCATGGAATGTTCTGAATCAACAATTAATAGACTTATGAAAGTTGTAGTACTCTGGTGTGGATTAATTTTATGTCAAGTTCATCATCTGAGATTTGTCTTATAGTAATTCTTGATGATAAGTCATTGTCTATCGAGTAGATTTGTGTCTGAATGTATTCTTTTATGAAGCTTGAGGTTTTTTATTTATTCAATTAAGATTCCAATTTGTTGTTATTCATGCCAAATAAAAAGGTAATCAATTTCTTATAATCACTATATATATATATAGGTGTGCTCTCATGTTTATTATTCTCTTCTTTATGAAAACTTAGGCACATTTTAATCTTGGTTGTGATAAGATCCATGAATGGCATCACTTGTGTCGAATTCTATCATCCATCTATTTGAATGAACTTAATAGAGAGTGAATTATTTGATTTTAATCCTTATATGTTGTTGGCCTTGGTAATCGGTTTCCTCATATGTTTTTTCCAGTTGCAACACTTGAACATAGAAGGGGGCAAACAATTTAAGTAAGCTCCCTGATTTCATGCACAACCTCTCATAGTTGCAGTGCATGAACATAGAAGGTTGTAGAGGTTTAAAATACCATTCTGAATTCCTTTGGCAACTTGTCACATCTACAACACTTGAAAATAGAATTTTGTAGAGGTTTAAATAATCTCCTTGATTCCATCATCTACCTGTCATAGTTGAAGCACTTGATCATAATATAAAAATACACTTTGCATGGTGTATATCTCTACCTTAAGTTTGAATTTTATCCAAACTTT
This sequence comes from Sequoia sempervirens, assembly GCA_007258455.2. NCBI lineage: Eukaryota > Viridiplantae > Streptophyta > Pinopsida > Cupressales > Cupressaceae > Sequoia > Sequoia sempervirens. The sequence goes on from VDFB02357897.1 coordinate 49,895, forward strand.
ATCGCTGCCTTCCTCAGTCAATTTCTAATTGTTAGTTGTTGAAATTGCTTTGGCTATCAGATGCTCTATTGTTTACCTTAAACTTTAGATCATTTAATTCCCTTTGCCTCCTTGTAGCGGTGGTATTGAAGCCTATAGCGAATGTAAGCATGTTTAATTTTCTTTCCACCTCTATTGAACACTTTATCCCTTGTTTTATGGTCGGCGGAATTTACTAGTTAATCGGCTAAAACAAACCATTGTTTGTGACCCCAGTTCTAACTCTGAGTTAGCACCAAATGACCTCGGTCATTGTTACATGTTCGCTATTGAGTCTATGGTTGAAATCGACATCCTTATTAATTATATAACTATATTGATCGATTCACTTTGCTATTATGTAAGTTATGTTTTAAATATATATATATATGTTAATGTTCTGGATTTCTTAGCAACTGTGTACCCTTGGAATGAACTATATACATTTACATGCATATAAATTTGCTTGTTCCAAGGTTCTAGTTATTTAGAGTTCTATATATTTGCATGGCGTGTTATTTATAAGTTCCTTAATTGAATTATCCTCAACTAATTTCCATTGCATGGGGAAGTTAACTAAATATTGAGAGATTGTATAGATACTGTGTGATTCTTTAGTTTAGGAATTGAAAAATCTATTTCCTTTTTAAAAAAATTGAATTAGTAATTGATTTTAATGTTATTGCAAATATATATATATATATATATATATATATATATATTAAAGTTGATTGGTTTTTAAATGTAAAGTATATATATTATTAGAATAATTGTTGACTTATTTTGTTAAATTAGATTTGGTTTCTTTGTGAATTACTAAACATTTATATGAAATATAAATGCTTAGATGATATTTGAATGACTCTATTTATATTAAGTTTATTTTCTTATTGATAAAAGAACCATGTTATCTATTTGTATGATTAGATAATATTAAAGATTTTGTTTTGAATGAATATGGTATTTAAATTGTGAATAAACAGAATTATTCTTTGAACTATTCTTTTAATATTGATTAGTTTTAAAGAAAGTTTTGTGGGATTGATTGTTTGAAGTTATCAAAGAGAAAGTTTACTTGATATGTGTTATGCGATTTTAGTTTTCCTGAGGCTAGGAAATTCTTGATTGAATTGTTTAAGCTATGATTGAAAGTAATTATAATTATAGTTTTGATTCGTTATTAAAATTGTTATCTGATTTGTATTAAAATTTAAAACAACAATTGGCGTAAAAAATAAATTTCTTTGAGATATGATGTTTCAATAGCTTTGGAGTGAATGATGAGTATGTCTTAGTCATCTACCTTGTCTTCCTGAAAGGTAATTCAAAAAGCACAAGTTAGTTATTTTAAAATGAAATGTTTTAAAAGAGGAAAATTTGAATTTCTATAAGTTGAAATTGGGAAATTGATTTAAAACAAGTAGATTTAATTTATTTATTCTTTGTAAGTGAAATTGTAATAAGTTAGTTTATTTGAGCAATGTGGTATTGTATTCTCTTGATATGGAAATTGGATTTAAGAAATCCTAATGGTAGCTTTATTTCCTTCCTGAATTGCTTATTGAATTTTTGATATCTTTTGTTTACATACGTTGGGAAATATGTTCGTTGTGATTTTGTAAGTCTTCCAGATGATGTTATTTTATGAGGGGGTTATTGTAGTGATTTATGGTTCCACCCTTTGTATTCCTTGGGTAGTGCACTTGGTTGTTATTATGTTTAAATACCCAGTTACTTCAAATGGGATGTGTTTCCTCTTATATTTTGGAATGGGATTTATATTCATTCTGTGCACTATGTTTACCCTTGGTTGTGGATTAGATCCTTGTGTTGTTGGTAGGGGAGTGGCTCTCAGTTAGGGGTCCAACACACAAAGGGGCACCAGGGTACCTCACTAAGGGTTTAATCAAGTGATAACTTAAAAAGAATTAAGGGAATGGGTAGCTCTCACAATAATAAAAATAATGGAAGCCTCTCTCATGGCTCAAGCACTTGTTTAGGCTTGAGGTGAGATGAGAAGCATAGTTTTTATGGGGGTCCAATGGCCAGTAGAGGAAGCCAGGGTAACCCATAGAAAATTATGTGTGGCACTCCTCCTATGACAACAGTATGTATTGTGCAGTTGATATACTTAATAATTTTACTATGGAAGCAATGCAACCTTTATGTATGTATTTTTCTTAAATAATATAGTATTGTGTGTTTCCTATGTTTAGAGGTTGTTGGTTTTTCCTAGGAAGCCCTTTTACTATCTCCTTGCATGAGGGGTGGGCCTTCGGGTACCACTTGGTTGGGTGGAACATGCACCTTACACCGTTGGGTTTCCACTACATGTTCGTGATGGCGGGGTCTTCTAGATTAGAGAGCTTGCATGTTCCAGTTACTTGTACCATCTCTTGTAAAGTGTTGGTTCAGTTGGATACTTATGTATATGTACTACTCCTGATTTGTATTTAAGGAGGATTCTTGTATCATTGTTATTGTAACATTATTGTATGATCTTCCTCATTTTGGAAAAGAGCTTTGTAATTGCCTTATAGAATGAATACAATCGATGAATGATTCATTAATATACTTTGTATCTTATGTGAAGAGTTAAATTATTTTGGATCTATGTTCTTTATATCATGAGTTTAATTTTATATGTTATGGTTAGTTGACTTTTGTAAGTTATGGGATTCAAATGTAAGCATTGTTGCGTACCTTAGAGGATGTATGTATTAAGTGTAGTTCACTTTACCTATTATTAATAACACTTTCAAAAAAAAAATGTTACGCTTCCGTTGTGTTTGCGTCATCCTCTAAGGTTACGTGGTAGGGCGTTACAAGCATCTTGTCAAGGTTGATGGGGAGAAGTATAAACCTTGTAGCCATTTGGTCCTTAAATTTTTTGAATTTGTTCAAAGAATAATTTTACATAAAATTTTAAGTCCATATAACTCCATAAAATTTTGAGTAGACATGCTAAGTGCTTTGCAATAATCTGGCTTATTTTCCATTCCTTAGAGTCCATTTAATTTTTAATATGCCTTCCTATTATTGCAAGCCCTATTTTTCATTCATAGTTCATCCAATTGTTGATGTTGCTGGTATAATTTTTTGTAAATCTGATTACTTAAAACTAAAATAGAAGATAGGTAAACCCACATTCCAACATGCTCACCTGTTGAAAATGACTGCCAACATAAAAAAGATACCTACTCTAGTCTTATTTTATTTTATTTATAAAAGATGCTTAGCATCTAGTAACTAAATGCTTTATAATTGAGTAATATAAACTCAAACAGATATTTTCTAATCAATGAAAGTTATTGAAGTGAAGGTTACACCAAAAACAAAATGATTTTTATATTGCATCATATATTCAAATTGTATAACGAGAGTGCAACTAACTATACAGTGAGGATGATAAGAAAAATATACCTGACAACAACCATAAAACCACCAGGAAACAAAGTTGGTCTCTCCAAGAATAGAACATGTTTACATAAGCATCAAACAAATTCTAATTTTTGACACATTTTTGAAGTCCAATAATAAAAATATTAGGAATACACATGTTATAAAGTTAATAGAAATTGCATAAGCATACTCTAGTATAATTTAAAACTGTAAACCATTAGAGAGCATATGACCTTAACTTGGCAATTCAAATGTGTGCATCTATTGGAAACATCAAAAGATACCATTAAAGTAATCTTTATTGTAGAAGCTTTGATGTTCTCTTTTGCAAAATAATTTTTTTGTAACAATATTCTCAAATTTTTTTTCAACAAACTACTTCCAAAGAATACATGTTATAACTTATAAGTATATTTATTTTCTTTGAACTTGTAGAGGAGCTAAAGAAGGGGAAAACCCTGTCAAATGCATCAAATCAACTCTATAAGGGAAATTCCTAGTATGATTTGAATTTATGAGATTCAACCCCTAGTATGATGGTGCTTAGAGCAGCTTCATTAGGGTTTGTGTTTACATTGATTTTTCCAAACCATTGCACCATTCTATTGACATTCTTTCAAACAGAGGCTTTTGGATTCAAATTTTGAATTATGAAGGTCTTCCAGTCAAATATTTTCATTACAATAAACTTAGACACAAGATCAGTGAACACAAGTCATCCAAGATTCCTAGTTCATTTTCAGTTCAGTTGTGGAGGATAGTTCATAAGGATGGAAATCAACATAGGGGATTAGTTCAACACATAGTAGATTAGGCAAACATTTTAATTATTCCATATTTTGAATCTCCAAAGGTGTTTTTCTTTTATCAAATGAGGAGAATTTGGATGCTCAGGATCTTGGGGAAGATAACGAAGATCATTTATGCTCTATAGATATTGTAACAATTTCCCAAACACAAAGCCAAAAAACTAGAGCTAATTGTGGGCCAAAAAAATAGTAGGGGCACAAGTCTGCAAATGCAAAGACATTGGAGGAAATTGCAAATAGTAACCAGTTCCCCATTCAAAAGAGAGCTCCAAGTTCTTGTCAATGATTACAAGTGACAAAGAGGAAGTGAAGAAAGCTAAGGATTGAGTGGGTACCATCTCACCACCATTGCTAGAGGAGCCTTCCATTATGCCTATTGTGTCCCAAAACCATTACTTCACTTCCTAGAACTAAACTTCACTCACAAGGCCAAGGTTGTCATTAAGAAAGTGAAAGTCATTCATCAATAGAACATGGAGGGTTGAAGGTCAACTCAATGAGAGGGGGTACTCTCTCCTACACTTTGAGCTCAACTTAAGCTTAGGAGGGTATTCCTAGAGGTTGAAAAAATATGAAAAGTGTAATGCCCTGCCATGTAACCTTAAAGAATGTTGCAAACACAACGAAAGTGTAGTAATTTTTTTTTTTTTGAAATTAATATTAACATGTGATATGAACAAGACTAACACAAACAATCTCTAAGATACGTGACAAGGTATTACATTTGAATTCCATTTTACACAAATTATATAATCATAGAATATAAATTAAACTCATAAATTTAAGATCATACATTCAATAACATTAAATACATCACATGAAATATATGTACAATAATGATTCATTCTTACATTGCATTCATTATAATAATTACAATACTCATTTCCAAATGAGATAGGTCATACATAAAAGTTACAATTTACAAGTAACAAGAATTCTCCTCAAACACAATTGATGAGTGATACATAAACAAGGTATCCAAGTGATATAAATGAGTCATAATAGAAAGTATATAACCACTGGTACACGTGAGCTCTCCAATCAAGCAATACCCACCATCATGAACAAGAACCGGGGACCCAACGATGTAAGGTGCACGTTCCACCCAACCAAGTAGTACCCGTAGATCCACCCCTCGTGCTAGGAGATAGTAAAAAGGTTCCCTAGACAAAACTGACAATCACTAGACAGAGGAAAACTCAAGACATATTAACACAAGTACAAAACATAACATGAGGGTTACATTGCTTCCAGAATAAAGAATCAAGTACAACCATTATACAATACAATCTTATTGTTGTCGTAGGAAGAGTGTCACACATAATTTTCTATGAGTTACCCTAGCGTAACCTTCCTAGGCAATCAGAACCCCATCTTGGGTTACCTTGGCTGCCTCTACCTGCCGCCAAACCCCCATACAAACTATGCTTCTCATCTCACCTCAAGCCTAAACAAGCGCATGAGCCATGAGAGAACATACATTATCTTTATTTATGTGAAAGTTCCCCATTAATTTTTTTAAGTTATCACTTGATTAAACCCTAAGTGAGTTACCCTAGCACCCCTTTATGTGGTGGACCCCCACAAAGAGCCACTCTCCTACTGAAAACACTAGGGTCAAACCACAAACCATGGGTAGACAAGGTGCACAAAAACTGGTAACAAATATTGACCATACTGCAAAGGTTAACACATCTCATTCGTAGTAACCAGGTGTTCAAACTGATCAACATCCCATTCAAAGTAACTAGGTGTTCAAACTGATCAACATCCCATTCAAAGTAATCGGGTGTTCAAAATGGACTACATCCACATGCACTACCCAAGGAAAATCTAAAGCTGAACCATCACATATAACAATTCTCTCATAAAGTAAATATATCTGGAAGACTTACTAACTCAGTTTACCCAAATTGTCCAAGCAACATAACTGAAGAAATCACAAATTAAAAAGCATTTTAAGCAAATAAATAAATTATCGTTAGGATTTTCTAAATCCAATTAATTCAATAACACATCACTTGCAATTATTTAAAGTAAATATAATTCCATTTGCAAACAATAAGGAATTCTAAAACTAATTGTTTAACTCCAATTTTCTCAACTACACATAATAATAAAAATCAATTTTCCTTTTAAATAATTTATTTATGAACCAACTAATTTGTGCATTTGCATGCACCCATTAAAGAAAATCTATATAAATATATATATTTATATATATTTATATAATTATATATAATATATATATAATTATACATATATAAATATATTATTTAAATATTTTAAAATTCAATTCAATTTTCCAGCACATAAATATACAAACATATATTTAAATATATATATATACATATTGTAGACATCCAAATTTGATCACTCTCATACGATCAAATTTACCTCTTTATTCATCTATTCCGCCAATATTAATTTATTTAATTAATATTACACTTCCCGCCTAAGGTTCTTAAAGTATTTACTTTAACAATTAAATGCTTTACCTTAAGCCTTTTTCCTCTCTAAATTAAATAAATACATCAATTTATTTAATTTAGTCATCTTAACCTTTTTTGAATTAAAATCAATTTAAAATTCTTCTTTTCTCTCTCCTTGTCACATCCTCCATAATCCCTTTCTGATCTGGATTAATTTAATTAATTCATGATTAAGATGTGCATCTTCTTAATCAAGGATTAATGTCACATCCTCCTACATTTGCCACTTGCTTCTAATCTCTCATTAATTACCTTAATCAAATATTTGCACAACATTAATCAAAGTCATTAGCCACTTTTAGCACCCCTTTTTAGTCAACCTTTTCATTTGCCTTTCTTAGCATTGACCCTCTTTCCCATGTGAATTTTTAATTCACTTTTATTCATCCTAAGTCTCTCTCCTCCCCATGTGAATTTTTAATTCACATTTTATCCTTCCAAGGCTTCTAGAACATTTGACTTGTCACCTCATCCACATGTGACCAATTCCCACCTTTTTGGAGACCCTCTCTTATCCATTAGATTCTTCTAAGAATGTGAATTTTTAATTCACATTTATTTCTCCAACCACTTTCTCATTTCCCATGGAGATTTTTGAGGAATTCCAAAATTTCTTAAATGTCACTTTCATTCTCACTTGGGGACAAGAAGTTCCTTTTTGAGAAAATCTTCTCATTCCCCAAGGTACTTGGAAGGTTCTTGTCCTTCCTCCACATCATGTACTCTCCTTCCACATCACCTACACATCATCTCACCCTTGGCCACTTCACATTCCACATGTAAAAATGTGAGGGCTTGTGAGTCCTCAACTCACCTTAGCCCTCTATCTTGGCCTTGTTGGATAAATCTCAACCATTGAATTCTCTAGAGAATTCAAATTCTTCTATAAATATCCCATCCTCTAAGGCATTTTCAACACTTAGCCATTTTGCGACCTTATGCTGTCATTTTGTGCACTCATTTTTCTCTCATCTAACCATCCATTTTAGCCATTTGTATTTGCATCCCACCATCTCCTTAATCTTGAATTTAGCTACATCAATAGCCATCTAAGGAGCATACAAAGCAATCCAAAATCAAGGGTCAACCAAGGAGTTTCAGCTGCAAAGAGAAGGTATAATCATTCGTAATCTTTTTTCATTTTATCTCTCTGTATTAACAATTCCTTAGGCTAATTTTGAGGTGTTTCTTTGTGTTTTTCCATTGCATTTTAGTTGTTCAGAATAGGTAAAACTCGAGGATATCACATTTCTAGCATGCCTAGTGGGACCCACAAGTGGGTTCCTCTATTTAACGTTTGTTGTTGTTGAGATTGTTTGTAGCAACAGGTCATAGAGGAGTGACTACGCCCTCCTGGTCACTGGAGAGGGGCGACTACGCCGTCTTGTACGCTACAAAGGGGCAACTACACCCTTTGGTTCACTGCAGAGGAGCGACTATGCCCTCTGGTTCACTACAAAGGGGTGACTACGCCCTCTAGTTCACTATAGAGGGGCGACTATGCCCTCCTAGTCACTACAGAGGGGTGACTATGCCCTCCTGTTCATTGTAGAAAGGAAATTACGCCCTCTATTTCACTGCAAAAAGGTGATTACGCCCTCTATTTCATTGCAAAAGGGCGACTATGCCCCTGATTAAACTTTGTTTTCTAACATTTTACTATAAAAGGGTGACTATGCCTTGGTTTTAATTTTGTTTGCTAACATTTCACTACAGAAGTTCAACTGTGCCCTCTTGTTGCTGCAAAAGTTCAACTGCGCCCTCTTGCTGCTACGCCCTCTTGTTCACTACAGAGGGGCGACTACGCCCTCCTGGTTCACTATAGAGGGGTGACTACATCCTCTTGATTACTGTAGAGGGGTGACTATGCCCTCCTGGTCACTGCAGAGGGGTGAATTTTCCCTCCTAGTTACTACAAAGGGGCGAATACACCCCAAAACAACACATTTTGAGAGGTAAAACAGTCATTTTAGCTTAGTTTTTGCTCCAATTTTTTGTTGTTTTCAGATCTTAACCCCCTAACATTTTCAACATATTCTTGTGTAATTGGTGAAGAAAGAAGGGTAAAACAACTAATGCTTGCTTACAGGACCTTCTGCTTACACAGATTTCCAAAGCTATCCTTGTGCTTTTTCATTAATCTAAGAACATAGTTTAATTAGGGGAGGTAATATCTATTGTTTGTTGTGTCTATCTTTTTGATGTTACCCAAAGGGGGCATTAGTTTGTTTTCACTTTCCCCTTCCACTTCGTGTGAGCCTAGGGAGTAGTTGGAAACAATTAGTGTCTTCTTTCTAGTGGGACCTGCTTGGGAATTTCATCACCCCAAGGGACGATCCCAACCAGGCATACCAATGGGGTATACAAAGGAGGGAGAACGAAAGTTGTACCTCAATCCAGTCGCATCATAATTGGTAGAGCGTTGAAGCTAGGGTGATACCTAGATAGACGTGAAGAGTTGGTCTGAGCCCTTTAGTATCTCGTTGGGGTTCCCAACTCACGCTTGTGATGGGCTGGTGTTCACAGTTGTGCCTCAT
>VDFB02357897.1:59252-85840 GCA_007258455.2 Sequoia sempervirens
GTGATAGTGCAGGAAAAGGCTGAAGCGGAGCAGCTAGAGAAGTTGGAGTAGCAACCTCGGAGGAAGAAGAAGACGAACGAGACCTCTATGGAAACTGTGGTGAGTAGTTCATCTAGAGCTCTACAGTAAACACAATCCTCTACCATGAATTTGAGTTTTTTGGCTTTCTGTAGTTAGTTTTTGGGGGTTTTACAAAATTGTGGGCAACGAAAAAGGAGTTTTTGGTTTGCAGGGTAGTTAGTAGTTATTCGAAAAAGATGATAGATGTAATTTTGAGTGAAAATTTTGATTCTAAAATAGTTGTTAAGGACTAATCGTGAAGTCACTATAGGTAAACTATAAATTTTGAAAACATGGAGTTAGGGTAGATGAATGCTTGGAAGGTAGATGGGTTTTCAAGAATTTTAGAAGATGATGTAATATTACTTTTTTATTAATAAAGCAAAAAATATTATTACTAATAAAAAAAAAAGAACACAAACACATAATTCTAGGGCAACTTGCTAAAGTTTCCAGTAAGCAATAGATAAGTAACAAAAATATAGACAGGTCTAAAAGGTATCAAGGTAAATAATAAATGAACAATACTAATTCAAATAAAGTAATTCATAAGTGGGTTATTTGTTATAAGCTACATCCACATATACCCTTGGATATATTATTCAATATCCCTAGAAAGAAGTTTATTGTTGAAGGGAAAGTAGAGCACTTGTATAACTATGCACTAGATCTAAGCTTGTCTTGGAGCAATGTCATTACTCATTACCTTGTACAACTAATTGCAAACTAGTTTAAAAGTGCAAAATCGAATGTTGATCATCTAGGAGTAGTCTAGCATGAGTTATATTACTAATTCTAAGAATGCTCCCAACACAATGTCTAGTAATTGGAGGAGATCACCACATTGGTGAAGTCCCTTAAAGATGTTTGTTTGAATATTATTATATTACCACAAACTAAGTGATACAAAACCTAATTCCTATCTAATCATATAGAGGAGATCTATATGACATAAAGCACTCATGAAGTTATGCAAGAAGCTAGCAAAATTATTGAGAACCTTTACACATTCCCATGCCAAAAGTTCTAGATGGAGTATTATGGGGTTGTGGGACATAGGATAAAGGTCATCCTAATGAAGATGCTAATGCAAAGACAATGGCGGATAATTATATTGACAATGAATCATGCTTTCCCTGTTTTAGATATGAGATAAATTTTTAATAAGGAGGATAGAGACTGAGGCCTAGCCATACCTGTAATGAAATAGGCCATACCTGTAATGAAATAGAGGCATCAAATGGAACATAGGCATGAGCCTTCAGGACTAGTAATCTGAGTCTTTCAGCTACTAGTTCATCAGAAAAGTCAACTAGTTTAGGAAGCATAACTTCTAGCCAAGCAATATAAAAACTAGCATTGCTTGAAGCCTTAGAAGTTAGAACCAATAGAATGTGAGCTTCCCTTATCATGGGCAAGGATGACCTTCATGTATGTATATTGATACATTAATGGAAGTCTGTATGGTTATGGTATTTGTGTGTTTTTCTCTTGTGGCAAAGATGGCCTTCATGTATGTATGTTGATGAGTTGATGGAAGTCCACATTTTTCTGGTATATTTGTGTTTGTCTCTTGTGTTCTATACATGGTTGATAGAAGAGCCACTTTTCACTTTATTATTGTTCATCCTTTTTCTTTACATGCTACTCTTTTTTTTACACTCAACTTCAAAAATGATTTGCATGCCCCCTAAAAAAGTGGAAGCTAATTTTAAGAGTTCAAATTATGAAATTTGTATAGAAAACTCAATCTACATGTCCCTTAATATATTTTTATAGATAAAAGTAAGTTCTCCTATGAACTATGCAATTTGATAGTGGAAACTTCGAAAAGAAAAGATCACTTTTAACATCTCATAATGGAAAAGAAAAGAATAAACAGACCTTGATTCCAAGTTCTCTATATAAATCCTTAACTTTTGCAACACAAGATGGATTTTATTTTCCATAATTAGCCTAAAAAAGAACATAATCATTGTTAGTCAACAAGTAGCTAGTGCAAAATTACACAAATAGTCACAAATGAAAATGGACTTATCTGCATACATATAGTCTTTGAATTTAGCTCTCATTTTCGCATTCAAGAGCTTGCACTATAAGCCAGGAGAATTTAGAGTCTTCAATGTTCATTCCTATCTGCATGTACCAACTCCAAAAATAGAATAGTAAGTCTGTGACTAACATAGAAATTCTTAAAATGCATTTCATCACAACCAAAATTTGTTCAGATAGGTATTCTAGATTGTTGGCAATCAAATCAAGAGTCCACAAAGTGGCGAGCTACAGCTTGAAAATAAGGTTTTGATGAGAGTTTTAGAACATGTTTTTAAAATGAAAATTATGGCCAAGATCCTAATACTGAGCAGTGAGCACATTTAATCGGTGAGACTCCAGAACGGTAGGTCACACTCCCACCGAACGGTACACCAAACAAATGAACATTGGCCCATCATTGGAACCACCACCCAAGTCCCAGTGACAGGAAAGAACTCCACTAACGACATCCCCATCAAACCATCGTAGGAACAAGAGACCTTGTCCCACCGATGGCCCGACAAAGCATATCAGGGATAAAATTGATTATTGGCGAGAGTGAAGCATTAGTTCTGCCGATCATCCGATTACCCTTATTGCATTACAATTTACATATATAGTTGATCATTGGGTGTGCATGGTTGACCTTTATGCCTGTGCTAGCTATATTGAGGACACCCTAAACATTATTATTAAGATGCTAGTTAAATTTGTGGTACATGTAGATCATATATGAATATAGGCTGAGTATTTCCAACAACACTACTTTTTTAGTTAGATCCTAAAAATTTTGCAACTTATGTTCTTCTCTAAAACATTTGTACGAGGTTCAAATAGTAAAGAGATTGATGAAAGATAGAGGAATTAAAAAGATACCTGGATGTAGTTGGATTGAAGGTTGTAAACTGGTACATTTTTTGTGTGTAGGAGACAGATCACATCCACAAACATGGTAGAGCTATGCAAAGCAGTTTAAAGCTGTGAAGACATGTAAAACAACAATTTACAAGTTTGGTTATCACATAACATTAGTTGCTTCAGATTGTTAAATTCTTAGATTAGTAAATTATATGCAGATTCATATTTCTTTAGTTGCTTTGTACTTAAGAACAAAATGTAATGTATGTGATGATTGCATAAATAAATATCTGAAAATATGAGTTGAGTATAAGTTGATTTACAATGATGTCAATCTATATATCCTAGGGCACCTAACAAACATGTCAGGCATATGGAACAAAAAGTAAAACAAAAAACAAAGAAACTATAGCATTTTGACTAGAATCCCATAGTTCAAGAATTGGGCCATGACATAAGCTTCGTAAGAAAATGGGTATATTGGTGATAACAATATGATCCAATAGGTTGGATATCTTACTAATTAACTTTTGGGCATAAACCCACCTTGTGCTTCATACTTGATTTGTCACCAATTTGACTATTGTTTGCCAAATGCCACTAGAATTCTTGAAATTTCTTATGTCTCTCTAACCAAATATACAAGAATACAAAACCAAGGGTAATTTTATGCAGAATCCTCAAGACCTGTACTTTTTTCTTCGACTCTATCCATGTTTAGTCTCCCTTCTACTATGTTTTGTTTTGGTTGGAATAGAATTAAATTTTTTTGCAAGTGTTCTCCATAATTTTTGTGTATTGGAACATTGAAGAAATAAATGATGAACTATTTTTGCATCCTATCTACGATTTTCTCAAATAAAAAGGTCATTCAATCATCCCTTTAAAAGTCATTCCATGGTTAACAACTTTCCATTTTGAAGATTTTCATACTATACAATTTTGTGTAGGTAGCATTTTAAGCATTGTAGTACCCCTCTAATTTGCTTATATTTTTAGATAGTTCTTTTACTTTGATAGACCATGATACTATGTTGTTATTTGATCACTGGCATTAGAGCGATGATGTTTTTTTATATTGTGATGTGATGGTACACCTTATGGATGATTATTGATTATGACATGATTTTTGGTTAGCATAGTTGATTATTTGAGTTGATATTGATATATGCTCATCTGTATTTAATTGATGTTTTAGTTTCGTCAATTTTGATGTGATACCGTAATGGTGAAGGGAATGGGATTGCATCACTCACTTGCAAGTTCCCTACGATTCCGCGATTTTCTCTTCACGGTGTGTTTGATTCATGATTTATATATATGTACGACATATGTTTTGATTGCAGGATTGCAGGTACATGACATTGGCTCCACCTAGATAGATAGGTTTGAGTGTGTCCTTTGCCCAACGAAATAGTTTATTGGGAGATAGTAACAGGTTTTCCTTGTCAAGCCACAACCCTAGTCACAATGTGTCATCAGTCCTTGTTTTGGTACACTTTGTTGTTATGTTGTCTATGTTTACCTTGTTTATTTATTTTGCAAGGTATGTTCTGTGGGAAATTAATGTTAATTATGCTTATAATGGTTTTTAGTGATTATTTAATTAATTTTGATTAATGTTGTTAGAAGCTTTATATTTGATTTAATTAATTAAATTTAATTAACTTTGTAAAGTGATTTAATCTTTGTGATTAAATTTATTTTATAAAGTGATTAAATTAATTAGATTAAATTTAATTAAAGTAATATGTGAATTATGAATTATTAAATGCATAAATATCTTGTAATTATCTTAGAGGAAATATCGTGATTTGGTTGAAAAGATATTTTATTTGTGACATGTGTTAGAAAAATTAAAACACTATTCTTGGGAATTAATTCTTGGAGAGAATATTTGCATTTGAAAGAGGAAAGAGGCTATTTCATAGCAATGGGAAAAAATATTTTGAGAGGAAGTTGTTGAAAATTCGGGAAGAAGTTCTCAGGAAATTTTGGCTCTGGTTTTGTTTTCTTTTCTGGAAAAGTGGATAATTTGGAAGAAGCTTTGTTAAATTGGAATCCAAAGGCGAAGATCTACTTCAAACATCATTTCCTCAAGTATTTGGAAACAAGTTCTTTAAATTATTGTTATGCAAATTGGAAAGATTGCCTATACAAGAAGAATATGTTATTTGTGTAGAAGCTTTAATATATTGTATAAATTTGAAAGATTGTTGTGTTTGGAAAATTGTTGTGAAAATTTTAGAGCTTCAGAAATCAATTTTAAAAATAAAAAAAAAATACCCAGAAATATTTTATAGTGAAATTTGAGAGCCTCTGTAAGAAATTGTTTTTAAACAAAAGAAATCCTAGAAGGAAAACAATAGAAGATTTGGAAATCCTCAAAAAAAAAAAAATAGGAAACCTCTAATTGTAGTGGAAAAGATCTTCCAAACCCCTGGTAAATTTGTAAATCTCTTACTACTTGATTGTTGATCGTTTTGTAGGAGACGTTGCCCGTATTTTGGGCTGATCAAATTAAATGATTGCTTCAACTTACAATGTTTCATAAGTATGAGCTTCCTTTGTATGAATGTTGTCACCTTGATGCTAGATATATATATATATATATATATAATATTTAACCCTATAGATTCTTGAGTAAGATGAAATTCATTTCTTTCAGCTCTTGTTTGGTTCGCGCCATAGAGAGCTAGTAACTATATCCTTTTATCTTTTGTTTTGGTTGATTTTCATTGATTTCATCAGTTAAAATTGTTAGTTATTGGTCCAGTTAAACCAGTCGAATAGATTCAGGGTAAGCAAACTATGTCTTATATAATCTAGTATTTGTGTATTGTGCTTCAATTATAGGCATTTGAAGTCTCCATGTTTCAAAAAAAAAAAAACTTTTTGTATTGAGGCACCATGGAATGTTCTGAATCAACAATCAATAGACTTATGAATGTTGTAGTACTCTGGTGTGGATTAATTTTATGTCAATTTCATCATCTGAGATTTTTCTTATAGTAATTCTTGATGATAAGTCATTGTTTGTCGAGTAGATTTGTGTCTGAATGAATTCTTTTATGAAGCTTGAGGTTTTTTATTTATTCAATTAAGATTCCAATTTGTTGTTATTCATGCCAAATAAAAGGGTAATTGATTTCTTATAATCACTATATATATATATATATATATATATATATATATATATATAGGTGTGCTCTCATGTTTATTATTCTCTTCTTTATGAAAACTTAGGCATATTTTAATCTTGGTTGTGATAAGATCCATGAATGGCATCACTTGTGTCGAATTCTATCATCCATCTGTTTGAATGAACTTAATAGAGAGTGAATTATTTGATTTTAATCCTTATATGTTGTTGGCCTTGGTAATCGGTTTCCTCATATGTTTTTTCCAGCTGCAACACTTGAACATAGAAGGGGGCAAACAATTTAAGTAAGCTCCTTGATTTCATGCACAACCTCTCACAGTTGCAGTGCATGAACATAGAAGGTTGTAGAGGTTTAAAATACCATTCTGAATTCCTTTGGCAACTTTTCACATCTACAACACTTGAAAATAGAATGTTGTAGAGGTTTAAATAATCTCCTTGATTCCATCGTCTACCTGTCATAGTTGAAGCACTTGATCATAATATAAAAATACACTTTGCATGGTGTATATCTCTACCTTAAGTTTGAATTTTATCCAAACTTTATCGCTGCCTTCCTTAGTCAATTTCTGATTCTTAGTTGTTGAAATTGCTTTGGCTATCAAATGCTCTATTGTTTACCTTAAACTTTAGATCATTTAATTCCCTTTGCCTCCTTGTAGCGGCGTTATTGAAGCCTATAGCAAATGTAAGCATGTTTAATTTTCTTTCCACCTCTATTGAACACTTTATCCCTTGTTTTATGGTCGGCCGCATTTACTAGTTAATTGGCTAAAACAAACCATTGTTTGTGACCCCAGTTCTAACTCCGAGTTAGCACCAAATGACCTCGGTCATTGTTACATGTTCACCATTGAGTCTATGGTTGAAATCGGTATCCTTATTAATTAGATAACTATATTGATTGATTCACTTTGCTATTATGTAAGTTATGTTTTAAATATATAAATATATATATATATATATGTATGTTAATGTTCTGGATTTCTTAGCAACTGTGTACCCTTGGAATGAACTGTATACATTTACATGCATATAAATTTGCTTGTTCCAGGGTTCTAGTTATTTAGAGTTCTATATATTTGCATGGCGTGTTATTTATAAGTTCCTTAATTGAATTATCCTCAATTGATTTCCATTGCATGGCGAAGTTAACTAAATATTGAGAGATTGTATAGATACTGTGTGATTCTTTAGTTTAGGAATTGAAAAATCTATTTCCTTTTTAAAAAAATTGAATTAGTAATTGATTTTAATGTTATTGCAAATATATATATATATATATATATATATATATATATTAAAGTTGATTGGTTTTTAAATGTAAAGTATATATATTATTAGAATAATTGTTGACTTATTTTGTTAAATTAGATTTGGTTTCTTTGTGAATTACTAAACATTTATATGAAATATAAATGCTTAGATGATATTTGAATGACTCTATTTATATTAAGTTTATTTTCTTATTGATAAAAGAACCATGTTATCTATTTGTATGATTAGATAATATTAAAGATTTTGTTTTGAATGAATATGGTATTTAAATTGTGAATAAACAGAATTATTCTTTGAACTATTCTTTTAATATTGATTAGTTTTAAAGAAAGTTTTGTGGGATTGATTGTTTGAAGTTATCAAAGAGAAAGTTTACTTGATATGTGTTATGCGATTTTAGTTTTCCTGAGGCTAGGAAATTCTTGATTGAATTGTTTAAGCTATGATTGAAAGTAATTATAATTATAGTTTTGATTCGTTATTAAAATTGTTATCTGATTTGTATTAAAATTTAAAACAACAATTGGCGTAAAAAATAAATTTCTTTGAGATATGATGTTTCAATAGCTTTGGAGTGAATGATGAGTATGTCTTAGTCATCTACCTTGTCTTCCTGAAAGGTAATTCAAAAAGCACAAGTTAGTTATTTTAAAATGAAATGTTTTAAAAGAGGAAAATTTGAATTTCTATAAGTTGAAATTGGGAAATTGATTTAAAACAAGTAGATTTAATTTATTTATTCTTTGTAAGTGAAATTGTAATAAGTTAGTTTATTTGAGCAATGTGGTATTGTATTCTCTTGATATGGAAATTGGATTTAAGAAATCCTAATGGTAGCTTTATTTCCTTCCTGAATTGCTTATTGAATTTTTGATATCTTTTGTTTACATACGTTGGGAAATATGTTCGTTGTGATTTTGTAAGTCTTCCAGATGATGTTATTTTATGAGGGGGTTATTGTAGTGATTTATGGTTCCACCCTTTGTATTCCTTGGGTAGTGCACTTGGTTGTTATTATGTTTAAATACCCAGTTACTTCAAATGGGATGTGTTTCCTCTTATATTTTGGAATGGGATTTATATTCATTCTGTGCACTATGTTTACCCTTGGTTGTGGATTAGATCCTTGTGTTGTTGGTAGGGGAGTGGCTCTCAGTTAGGGGTCCAACACACAAAGGGGCACCAGGGTACCTCACTAAGGGTTTAATCAAGTGATAACTTAAAAAGAATTAAGGGAATGGGTAGCTCTCACAATAATAAAAATAATGGAAGCCTCTCTCATGGCTCAAGCACTTGTTTAGGCTTGAGGTGAGATGAGAAGCATAGTTTTTATGGGGGTCCAATGGCCAGTAGAGGAAGCCAGGGTAACCCATAGAAAATTATGTGTGGCACTCCTCCTATGACAACAGTATGTATTGTGCAGTTGATATACTTAATAATTTTACTATGGAAGCAATGCAACCTTTATGTATGTATTTTTCTTAAATAATATAGTATTGTGTGTTTCCTATGTTTAGAGGTTGTTGGTTTTTCCTAGGAAGCCCTTTTACTATCTCCTTGCATGAGGGGTGGGCCTTCGGGTACCACTTGGTTGGGTGGAACATGCACCTTACACCGTTGGGTTTCCACTACATGTTCGTGATGGCGGGGTCTTCTAGATTAGAGAGCTTGCATGTTCCAGTTACTTGTACCATCTCTTGTAAAGTGTTGGTTCAGTTGGATACTTATGTATATGTACTACTCCTGATTTGTATTTAAGGAGGATTCTTGTATCATTGTTATTGTAACATTATTGTATGATCTTCCTCATTTTGGAAAAGAGCTTTGTAATTGCCTTATAGAATGAATACAATCGATGAATGATTCATTAATATACTTTGTATCTTATGTGAAGAGTTAAATTATTTTGGATCTATGTTCTTTATATCATGAGTTTAATTTTATATGTTATGGTTAGTTGACTTTTGTAAGTTATGGGATTCAAATGTAAGCATTGTTGCGTACCTTAGAGGATGTATGTATTAAGTGTAGTTCACTTTACCTATTATTAATAACACTTTCAAAAAAAAAATGTTACGCTTCCGTTGTGTTTGCGTCATCCTCTAAGGTTACGTGGTAGGGCGTTACAAGCATCTTGTCAAGGTTGATGGGGAGAAGTATAAACCTTGTAGCCATTTGGTCCTTAAATTTTTTGAATTTGTTCAAAGAATAATTTTACATAAAATTGTAAGTCCACATAACTCCATAAAATTTTGAGTAGAAATGCTAAGTGCTTTGCAATAATCTGGCTTATTTTCCATTCCTTAGAGTCCATTTAATTTTTAATATGCCTTCCTATTATTGCAAGCCCTATTTTTCATTCATAGTTCATCCAACTGTTGATGTTGCTAGTATAATTTTTTGTAAATCTGATTACTTAAAACTAAAACAGAAGATAGGTAAACCCACATTCCAACATGCTCACCTGTTGAAAATGACTGCCAACATAAAAAAGATACCTACTCTAGTCTTATTTGATTTTTTTTATAAAAGATGCTTAGCATCTAGTAACTAAATGCTTTATAATTGAGTAATATAAACTCAAACAAATATTTTCTAATCAATGAAAGTTATTGAAGTAAAGGTTACACCAAAAAAAAAATGATTTTTATATTGCATCATATATTCAAACTGTATAACGAGAGTGCAACTAACTATACAGTGAGGATGATAAGAAAAATATACCTGACAACAACCATAAAACCACTAGGAAACAAAGTTGGTCTCTGCAAGAATAGAACATGTTTACATAAGCATCAAACAAATTCTAATTTTTGACACATTTTTGAAGTCCAATAATAAAAATATTAGGAATACACATGTTATAAAGTTAATAGCAATTGCATAAGCATACTCTAGTATAATTTAAAACCGCAAACCATTAGAGAGCATATGACCTTAACTTAGCAATTCAAATGTGTGCATCTATTGGAAACATCAAAAGATACCATTAAAGTAATCTTTATTGTAGAAGCTTTGATGTTCTCTTTTGCAAAATAATTTTTTTGTAACAATATTCTCAAATTTTTTTGCAACAAACTACTTCCAAAGAATACATGTTATAACTTATAAGTATATTTATTTTCTTTGAACTTGTAGAGGAGCTAAAGAAGGGGAAAACCCTGTCAAATGCATCAAATCAACTCTATAAGGGAAATTCCTAGTATGATTTGAATTTATGAGATTCAACCCCTAGTATGATGGTGCTTAGAGCAGCTTCATTAGGGTTTATGTTTACATTGATTTTTCCAAACCATTGCACCATTCTATTGACATTCTTTCAAACAGAGGCTTTTGGACTCAAATTTTGAATTATGAAGGTCTTCCAGTCAAATATTTTCATTACAATAAACTTAGACACAAGATCAGTGAACACAAGTCATCAAAGATTCCTAGTTCATTTTCAGTTCAGTTGTGGAGGATAGTTCATAAGGATGGAAATCAACATAGGGGATTAGGTCAACACAGTAGATTAGGCATACATTTTAATTATTCCATATTTTGAATCTCCGAAGGTGTTTTTCTTTATCAGATGAGGAGAATTCAGATGCTCGGGATCTTGGGGAAGATAAGATAATTTATGCTCTATAGATATTGTAACAATTTCCCAAACACAGAGCCAAAAAACTAGAGCTAATTGTCGGCCAAAAAAATAGTAGGGGCACAAGTCTACAAATACAAAGACATTGGAGGAAATTACAAATAGTAACCAGTTCTCGATTCAAAAGAGAGCTCCAAGTTCTTGTCAATGATTACAAGTGACAAAGAGGAAGTGAAGAAAGCTAAGGATTGATTGGGTACCATCTCACCACCATTGCTAGAGGAGCCTTCCATTATGCCTATTGTGTCCCAAAACCATTACTTCACTTCCTAGAACTAAACTTCACTCACAAGGCCAAGGTTGTCATTAAGAAAGTGAAAGTCATTCATCAATAGAACATGGAGGGTTGAAGGTCAACTCAATGAGAGGGGGTACTCTCTCCTACACTTTGAGCTCAACTTAAGCTTAGGAGGGTATTCCTAGAGGTTGAAAAAATATGAAAAGTGTAATGCCCTGCCATGTAACCTTAAAGAATGTTGCAAACACAACGAAAGTGTAGTAATTTTTTTTTTTTTGAAATTAATATTAACATGTGATATGAACAAGACTAACACAAACAATCTCTAAGATACGTGACAAGGTATTACATTTGAATTCCATTTTACACAAATTATATAATCATAGAATATAAATTAAACTCATAAATTTAAGATCATACATTCAATAACATTAAATACATCACATGAAATATATGTACAATAATGATTCATTCTTACATTGCATTCATTATAATAATTACAATACTCATTTCCAAATGAGATAGGTCATACATAAAAGTTACAATTTACAAGTAACAAGAATTCTCCTCAAACACAATTGATGAGTGATACATAAACAAGGTATCCAAGTGATATAAATGAGTCATAATAGAAAGTATATAACCACTGGTACACGTGAGCTCTCCAATCAAGCAATACCCACCATCATGAACAAGAACCGGGGACCCAACGATGTAAGGTGCACGTTCCACCCAACCAAGTAGTACCCGTAGATCCACCCCTCGTGCTAGGAGATAGTAAAAAGGTTCCCTAGACAAAACTGACAATCACTAGACAGAGGAAAACTCAAGACATATTAACACAAGTACAAAACATAACATGAGGGTTACATTGCTTCCAGAATAAAGAATCAAGTACAACCATTATACAATACAATCTTATTGTTGTCGTAGGAAGAGTGTCACACATAATTTTCTATGAGTTACCCTAGCGTAACCTTCCTAGGCAATCAGAACCCCATCTTGGGTTACCTTGGCTGCCTCTACCTGCCGCCAAACCCCCATACAAACTATGCTTCTCATCTCACCTCAAGCCTAAACAAGCGCATGAGCCATGAGAGAACATACATTATCTTTATTTATGTGAAAGTTCCCCATTAATTTTTTTAAGTTATCACTTGATTAAACCCTAAGTGAGTTACCCTAGCACCCCTTTGTGTGGTAGACCCCCACAAAGAGCCACTCTCCTACTGACAACACTAGGGTCAAACCACAAACCATGGGTAGACAAGGTGCACAAAAACTGGTAACAAATATTGACCATACTGCAAAGGTTAACACATCTCATTCGTAGTAACCAGGTGTTCAAACTGATCAACATCCCATTCAAAGTAACTAGGTGTTCAAACTGATCAACATCCCATTCAAAGTAATCGGGTGTTCAAAATGGACTACATCCACATGCACTACCCAAGGAAAATCTAAAGCTGAACCATCACATATAACAATTCTCTCATAAAGTAAATATATCTGGAAGACTTACTAACTCAGTTTACCCAAATTGTCCAAGCAACATAACTGAAGAAATCACAAATTAAAAAGCATTTTAAGCAAATAAATAAATTATCGTTAGGATTTCCTAAATCCAATTAATTCAATAACACATCACTTGCAATTATTTAAAGTAAATATAATTCCATTTGCAAACAATAAGGAATTCTAAAACTAATTGTTTAACTCCAATTTTCTCAACTACACATAATAATAAAAATCAATTTTCCTTTTAAATAATTTATTTATGAACCAACTAATTTGTGCATTTGCATGCACCCATTAAAGAAAATCTATATAAATATATATATTTATATATATTTATATAATTATATATAATATATATATAATTATACATATATAAATATATTATTTAAATATTTTAAAATTCAATTCAATTTTCCAGCACATAAATATACAAACATATATTTAAATATATATATATACATATTGTAGACATCCAAATTTGATCACTCTCATACGATCAAATTTACCTCTTTATTCATCTATTCCGCCAATATTAATTTATTTAATTAATATTACACTTCCCGCCTAAGGTTCTTAAAGTATTTACTTTAACAATTAAATGCTTTACCTTAAGCCTTTTTCCTCTCTAAATTAAATAAATACATCAATTTATTTAATTTAGTCATCTTAACCTTTTTTGAATTAAAATCAATTTAAAATTCTTCTTTTCTCTCTCCTTGTCACATCCTCCATAATCCCTTTCTGATCTGGATTAATTTAATTAATTCATGATTAAGATGTGCATCTTCTTAATCAAGGATTAATGTCACATCCTCCTACATTTGCCACTTGCTTCTAATCTCTCATTAATTACCTTAATCAAATATTTGCACAACATTAATCAAAGTCATTAGCCACTTTTAGCACCCCTTTTTAGTCAACCTTTTCATTTGCCTTTCTTAGCATTGACCCTCTTTCCCATGTGAATTTTTAATTCACTTTTATTCATCCTAAGTCTCTCTCCTCCCCATGTGAATTTTTAATTCACATTTTATCCTTCCAAGGCTTCTAGAACATTTGACTTGTCACCTCATCCACATGTGACCAATTCCCACCTTTTTGGAGACCCTCTCTTATCCATTAGATTCTT
The DNA here is from genome assembly GCA_007258455.2 of Sequoia sempervirens. NCBI lineage: Eukaryota > Viridiplantae > Streptophyta > Pinopsida > Cupressales > Cupressaceae > Sequoia > Sequoia sempervirens. The sequence continues at coordinate 73,171 of VDFB02357897.1, forward strand.
CTAAGAATGTGAATTTTTAATTCACATTTATTTCTCCAACCACTTTCTCATTTCCCATGGAGATTTTTGAGGAATTCCAAAATTTCTTAAATGTCACTTTCATTCTCACTTGGGGACAAGAAGTTCCTTTTTGAGAAAATCTTCTCATTCCCCAAGGTACTTGGAAGGTTCTTGTCCTTCCTCCACATCATGTACTCTCCTTCCACATCACCTACACATCATCTCACCCTTGGCCACTTCACATTCCACATGTAAAAATGTGAGGGCTTGTGAGTCCTCAACTCACCTTAGCCCTCTATCTTGGCCTTGTTGGATAAATCTCAACCATTGAATTCTCTAGAGAATTCAAATTCTTCTATAAATATCCCATCCTCTAAGGCATTTTCAACACTTAGCCATTTTGCGACCTTATGCTGTCATTTTGTGCACTCATTTTTCTCTCATCTAACCATCCATTTTAGCCATTTGTATTTGCATCCCACCATCTCCTTAATCTTGAATTTAGCTACATCAATAGCCATCTAAGGAGCATACAAAGCAATCCAAAATCAAGGGTCAACCAAGGAGTTTCAGCTGCAAAGAGAAGGTATAATCATTCGTAATCTTTTTTCATTTTATCTCTCTGTATTAACAATTCCTTAGGCTAATTTTGAGGTGTTTCTTTGTGTTTTTCCATTGCATTTTAGTTGTTCAGAATAGGTAAAACTCGAGGATATCACATTTCTAGCATGCCTAGTGGGACCCACAAGTGGGTTCCTCTATTTAACGTTTGTTGTTGTTGAGATTGTTTGTAGCAACAGGTCATAGAGGAGTGACTACGCCCTCCTGGTCACTGGAGAGGGGCGACTACGCCGTCTTGTACGCTACAAAGGGGCAACTACACCCTTTGGTTCACTGCAGAGGAGCGACTATGCCCTCTGGTTCACTACAAAGGGGTGACTACGCCCTCTAGTTCACTATAGAGGGGCGACTATGCCCTCCTAGTCACTACAGAGGGGTGACTATGCCCTCCTGTTCATTGTAGAAAGGAAATTACGCCCTCTATTTCACTGCAAAAAGGTGATTACGCCCTCTATTTCATTGCAAAAGGGCGACTATGCCCCTGATTAAACTTTGTTTTCTAACATTTTACTATAAAAGGGTGACTATGCCTTGGTTTTAATTTTGTTTGCTAACATTTCACTACAGAAGTTCAACTGTGCCCTCTTGTTGCTGCAAAAGTTCAACTGCGCCCTCTTGCTGCTACGCCCTCTTGTTCACTACAGAGGGGCGACTACGCCCTCCTGGTTCACTATAGAGGGGTGACTACATCCTCTTGATTACTGTAGAGGGGTGACTATGCCCTCCTGGTCACTGCAGAGGGGTGAATTTTCCCTCCTAGTTACTACAAAGGGGCGAATACACCCCAAAACAACACATTTTGAGAGGTAAAACAGTCATTTTAGCTTAGTTTTTGCTCCAATTTTTTGTTGTTTTCAGATCTTAACCCCCTAACATTTTCAACATATTCTTGTGTAATTGGTGAAGAAAGAAGGGTAAAACAACTAATGCTTGCTTACAGGACCTTCTGCTTACACAGATTTCCAAAGCTATCCTTGTGCTTTTTCATTAATCTAAGAACATAGTTTAATTAGGGGAGGTAATATCTATTGTTTGTTGTGTCTATCTTTTTGATGTTACCCAAAGGGGGCATTAGTTTGTTTTCACTTTCCCCTTCCACTTCGTGTGAGCCTAGGGAGTAGTTGGAAACAATTAGTGTCTTCTTTCTAGTGGGACCTGCTTGGGAATTTCATCACCCCAAGGGACGATCCCAACCAGGCATACCAATGGGGTATACAAAGGAGGGAGAACGAAAGTTGTACCTCAATCCAGTCGCATCATAATTGGTAGAGCGTTGAAGCTAGGGTGATACCTAGATAGACGTGAAGAGTTGGTCTGAGCCCTTTAGTATCTCGTTGGGGTTCCCAACTCACGCTTGTGATGGGCTGGTGTTCACAGTTGTGCCTCATGTACCGAGAGTATATCAAGTGTTAGAATCCAAGATCACCTGCATGTAAGATGGATACCTGTCACATGCAAAAGATATGAAGAACTGAAAAAGATGTAAGAATCCAAGATCACCTGCATGCAAGATGGATACCTGTCACATGCAAAAGATATGAAGAACCGAAAAAGATGTTCTCTGTAAACCTCTCAGTAAAAATGCATTAAGAGAATCAATTATTACAAAAGTGATCAATCCTTATGAAGGAGATCAAGAAACCCTAAAAGGGAAACCCTAAATGAAACCCTAGTGTGCACACTTAATAATTAATAATTAATTATTAATGTGCCTAAGTTTAGCTTAAGTAATAAAGAGGAATAAGTGACTTAATTAATTAATCAATGTGATGTAATTAATTAAGCATAATAACTTATTACTCTAACATCAAGAACTCCCTAGACACCTTGTGCATCCAAGATTAAGACCTTTATTGGCCATACCCTTAATACTAATCGTAGGATTGTGCTTGTTTGGAAGTGTTTTTTTTTGTGAGAAACCAGTAGACTTTTTGACAAATTGGCCTTATTGTTGTCATTTTAAGTCCTTTCCATAGTCATTTTAATCAAAACCAAGTCACTGTTCACTGCAGAGGGGTGAATTTTCCCTCCTATTTACTATAGAGGGGCAAATTTTCCCTCCTGTTTACTACAACGGGGCGAATTTTCCTTCCTGTTTGCTACAGTAGGGTGAATCTGCCCTCCTGAACAGTCAAAATTGCCCCGTTTAGCTTCGTTTAGCCTCTAAACCATCGTTTAATCATTCCAAACCTTTATCTAATAAGTCCAAACCTCTTTTTTGTCATTCTAAACCTTCGAAACCCTTGTTTGATCATTCTAAACCTCCATTTTATCATTCCAACCCTCTGTTTAGCCTCCAAAACTTTTGTTTAATCATCCAAAATCTCCATTAGTCACCCTAAACATCCATACATTTATTCTCTCAATCCGCCCACTCATTTTGAATTTTCTGGTAACACGCTTGGAAAGCCCATATCATCACCTAGTGAACTTGATTTGCCAAAATCTTACCATTTTCCTCACCTAGGCCATATCACATCAACACCACTCATCATCAAATCACCTTAACCTCGTGTTAAAAGTTGTTACCCAAATTGACCTTAGTGCTTGAATTTGATTGTTATCCTTCATATCAATCACTAACTTTGAACCAAGTCAATTCACTTCCATCTTGAGGTGAATTCGGTGTCGTAAGTTATCATCCTCGGCCCAAATCAATCCATTTCTATCTTGAGGTGGATTTGGTGTCGTGATCATCCATTGGATCAATCAATGTTCTAGGTCACTAAGGGTGATGTTTTTTGACTAGATTTAGGGTCCCTCACATCTTCCATCATCCAATCGCACCTATCCAATCACTCAGTCTATTTTATTCAATCATCCAATCAGAACAATCACACTTATCCAATTATCCAAATGATCCAATCACATCCAACCCAATCCAATCAATCTTAACAATCCAATCCAATCTATCCAATCAAAATCCAATCTTAACCAATCATAATCCAATCTCATCCAATCAAAATCAAAGCATTCATAATCCACCCATAGCACATTTGCATGCCCATTCAAACTAGGTCTCAAGCTAAGAACCAAATGGCATAACAACAAGGTCAAAATTCCCAAGTGAACATGTCTCAAGATCTTAATAACGACACAAATCCTACAAATGGTGCAAATGCCTCTCAAGATCCTAACAATAGAGTGAACATCCCCCAAGACCCTCATAATGGCACTTCATCACACTCCAACACCGAAAATCAGAACAACTCACCACATGGTGAAGAGAGTATGGCCAATCAACCCAAACTCATGCTTGAGGAACATTTCAGTAATCCCACCAATGTGCAAATGATTGACCACCTGTTCAACAAACATGGAGAAGAAATATTGGCCCACCTAATTGAAAAGGGTGTCAACCTCCATCATGTGTTGACTTATCCAAATATAGGAGCTCCATATCTAATATACCCCAAGGCTCACAAAATGCACCAGATGGTACATACATCCCCAATGTTCTGCCAGTACAGGGTTGGCATCAACCTGAATTTGGAAATGTCGTTCTTTATCATGTTAACCATCCCCCACATGCCACAATCTCAGCCATGGGGGAACCTCAAGTGTCTGATCCCAATAATCCTTTCGCCTACGGTATGCCACAAAATGTTCCACAACCTCCGTCATTAATGCTAATAGCACCACCCCTTTCGAGTCAACCTCCCGTCAACGCTGGGGGAAACCCTTTTACCACATTGTCTCCACCTCCAGGGGCCACAAATCTACCATCACTTCTGTATACATCTGAACAACCTCCTCAATCTAACCTTCCACCTCAATTACCTCCACAAGGTACATCCTAATCAAATGTTCTGGTTGGTACCCAACAACCTCCCTTACAAAACACCTCTATGTTATCTCAGCTACCTCATCAGCAACAACCCCCACATAATTCTTTAGTTTCTTCACAACAATCACCATACCAATCGTAAGGAACTCCATCTCGACCTCTCGCCCAGACCATATCCCCATTCCTCGCATCCATTTTACGCCCGCAAATCCAACCACAACACAACATCTCATCTCGTCCCACGCAACAGTTGACATCACATCAGCAACCTCCTCAACATTATTACTATCATAACCAACAAAAACAACCACCCTATGTGGCCTCCCAACAATCACAACAATACCTACAATACCAACAAACCAATCCGCAATATCATATTCAAGGTCCTCAGCATTTAGTCACACACTCTTGTCAAACAAATCCATACTATACCTCACAACAACTGCCCCAGTACCAACAAAATCCCTCGACATACCCGCAAGGGATATCATCATCTCACTACCAAAATCCATACGCCAAACTTTAGACATTATCTCAACAGAATCCTTTGTCATCCTACCACCCATATCCACCGAACCCATTTGTCTCAACGTCTCCGCCATTGGTCAACACAAACTTGTTGGAAATCAAAGCTGCTTCGAAAGATCTCCAAGTAGGGACTGGTAAAACAATCCTTTAAATTTGATGATATATGTCACTATCTGTTCAATCCATCCATCTCACTAATTCCCTTCCCAAAGCACTTTGAGATACCAAAGTTTGACAGATACAAGGGAAACAAAGATCCTAAGGCCCACTTGCAAGAGTTTTACTCCCAGTGTCAGGAAGTTATGCACAATGACAACTACCTCTTGTGTTTGTTTCTATGGAGCCTGACAAGCAATGCCCTTGAATGGTTCATGAGTCTAGAACAAGGGTCCATAAAATCCTTTGCAAATCTTCCAGAAATTTGTTTTTCTTACTTTTCTTTCAATTTGGAAAAAGACATTGATACTTTAGACCTCCTTAAGGAGAAGCAACGTGAAGGTGAAACCTTTGCTAGCTACCTTCAAAGGTGGTGAGCACTAGCAAGCTGAATGAAAACCCTTCTCAAAGAGAAAGACATGGTCACCCTCTTTGTGGAGAACTCACATCCCGACATGGCTCACAATTTCAGGTTGCACTGTGTTACCACTTTTTCTAAAATAGTGGAAAAAGGACCCATCCTTGAACGTGCCCTTATTGCCAAAGGACACATCAAGAAACATAACCATGACAAAGACAGGCCATCAGGTGATAAGTCACGCTTTTGGAACAAGAACAAAAACATAGTGAATGATGGTGTCATTGACACTAAACATGTTTAGGTGGCTAATGCATCCTAGAGGAAACAATCATTCTATGCCTAATTCCATATATGTGCCATAGGGGGCATCTTTCCCTCCTCAACAGTCAAACCAGAATAGTCAAGGGAATGGAAAATGCCAATATACTCAATTAGGAGAACCCTTGAGCGTCATCTTTAATAATTTGTTACAAGTCAACTATCCAATCATGTACCCTGTCACCAAACCATTTGATGAATCCAAACCCAAACCAACCTGGTTTAGGGAGAATGAATATTGTGAATTCCATAAGATAAAAGGGCACACTTTGAATAAATGTCAAGGTCTCAAAAACTATGTCCAAGATCTTATTGATCGAGGAGATATCAAATTCGACACCAGTCAAGCTTCATCATCCAATGCTCAATTACATATATATCAAAATTCCTTCCCTAACCATAATCAAGGCGCAAGCACCTACAATAACAATTCATAAGACAACAACACAAATAATATAAGCTATAAAAATGTACCCCTCAATTATGATGGCATTTTCCACTACATTGAACAGGTAGAACCTCGAGTGTCTATGATACATGTTAAAGCTAAAGACCCCCAATGTGTTGTTGCTACCTGATGATCCCACATTACTATCCCTGCAGCCTCCACATCTGCTCAATCAAATCCTATAAACTCTTAGTATAACATTCTTGATCACTTAGGGAAGACCCCTGCTCATATTTCAATCTTGGATCTTCTTAATTCTTCTCTCGTACATTAAGAAATACTTAACAAAGCTTTACAATAAACCCACATACCTAACGACATCGATCCCACACGGTTCCAAGCTTTAGTAGGACATTTCGCTTTGTCTTACCAACTACACTTCAGCCAGAATGACATGCCAAGTATTAATTCCAATCACAACTGTCCCTTGCACATCGAGGTCCTAGTTTCCCATCATAAAATAAAAAGGGTCTTGGTAGATAATGGCTCTACCCTCAATCTATGTACTCTAAAGTTCATAAAAAAAGTGGGGTATACTCAAGGGGATTTGAGTAATCAAATCATCACAATCAAAGCCTATGATAATGTGGAAAGAAATTTTGAAGGGATCATCAGTCTTCCTATCCAAGTTGGACCTATAGTTCAACACACTACTTGTCATGTCTTGGATCTGGACTTACCATATAATCTCCTCCTCAGTCGCCCATGGCTCCACACCATGCAATCCATCCCCTCCATGTACCATCAATGCCTAAAGTTCCTGGTTAATGGACAAGAGGTCACCATTTATGCCAACCCACAACCATTTGAATACTATCGCACTCTAGAAGCATCATTTCCCCATTTACATTATTGTCATGGGGTCAAAATGGGAGCATCTCAGTCATAATCCTCCCATCCATCATCCACCATGATGGCCACTCCATCTTATACCACCAATCCTACAGTCACCAAAGTCCAGATCATTGACAAGGGGTGTGGTGAATATGAAATGCATACTGCTCTAAATGTGGCAACCATGCCCCCGTCACCACACATGTACGGCCAACCTTTCCAGGCTACTCCAAAGGAAGACAAGAATATCACCTTTAGTGCAAAAAAAATTCCCACTACCACTTTCCAGTCTCCTATTATAAAGATATATGCACCAGAAGAGGATATCAGTCAGTGGGTATACTGTGAAGAACCCCAACAATATCCTCCTTTAAAAAAATACTTTCAGTAAGTATACCCTTAGTCAACTAAGTGGTGCAGGAGCACCTTCACATCACCATGGTTCTCTTTTGTAAATGATTTCATTTTCCATTTGTAGAATTCATTTCAAGAGTCATTTGATAAATATTTGGCAGAAAAATGTAAAAGTGCCAACAAAAATCTCAAAATTGCAAAAGATGTAAAAGTTGCATTAAGCAACAATTAGGAGTTAATAGGTTATTAGAGTCAACTCAATAATGGGAAGTTTCAAAACAGTTAGAAACTGATGTAAATTCCTTTAAAAATCCTTTTGAACTCCTTTTGTGGTTGTTGGTGATTGATACCTTGAAGAAAATAATTTTAAAAACTCTGTTTTTATGGACATTTTCCAAAAAATTGACTGTTTCCAGCCTTTGTACGGATTTTTACAGCCACAAATGATGGAATAAATGTTTTTAAGTGTTAGAGGGAACAATCACCTTCCATTTTCAATTCGTTTCATGTAGATTGGTTCATTTTTAAAGAAGTTATGCTAATTTTTGTAAATATAGTCTAAATTCTGATCTAGGGTAACAGTTTGCAGTAAAATTCGTGTTTCTCACAATTTAACCGTTGGATTTTTCTAAAAATTGGAGAAAATGTCTGTAATTATATCCTCTAAATTCTCACTAAAGAGATTGGATTATTATTTTTATTTGTTGAAGTTATTGTTGACTGTTTGCATGCATATCTGCTTACTTCGACCTAATTTGTAGCAAAGAAGTCCGGACAGCAAGCATGTGTTCCAAAACAAGTATACCTAAAAATGATATATGTTTTTAATGGCCGAAATGGGTGCTCAAAAATGTATTTATTTTTTTGAGATTCAATCTGGTTTGAAAGTCACACCTGATTTAGTGTTTTGATTCCCTTCAAGCGAAATTTGGGTGTTTGGTGCAAATAATTTGTAAATTTGATGAAACAGAGGAATACGGCTATGTAATTAGTTTATTTATGTCAAAATGATGATTTTAAAGATGTATGAGGGTCTGGTTTGAGTTTGATACAGATTTAGATTCATGTTTTAAAGAGTTGGGCTTTGTAGCCATGAAGAAATTCAAAGAAATTGAAGTGATTTTGGTAAAGGATTGAATGAGAATTGTTTTAAAGTATTGTTGTTTCTTCCTTTGCTCTGCATCAGTTGGTATCAGATCCCAGGAAAGATATGGGCTGATAAGTTGGTTGTGGTTTATGGTTTGTAGTTGTGGTTTGTTGGTTGTTTGCAGGAAAGTGAGTTGTGAAGCAAGGAGGAATCTTGCTTGAGAGGATAGAGAACTTGAGAAGGCATTTGCAGGTAGAGGAAGAGAGAAAGAAGAGAAAGAGACAAGAAAAGTTTGATAGAGAAATTGCTGAGTTAAAGTAATCATTAAAGAGATTAGATGAAGAGTTCCAAGAATCTATGATGAAGTTAGAACAAATGATGGAAGAAGAAGAAGAAGCATATGAAGATGCACATGAAGAATTCATTGATGAAGAAAACAAAATTGTTCTAGATGTTTCCAAGCATGAAGATATGACAAAGGACTTGGTTATTGTAGTTAAAGACATTGAGGGAATGATCATGGAGGAGTTTCTCTTGGAGGTTTTCAAGGAATTGAAAAGTGATGGAAGTATTATGATAGACAATTTGTTTCATTTCATTATGTTACTAATGCTTTGGACAAAGGATTGTTTGCAGATTAAAAGAAAAAGGGAGAAGCATGATTTTGTGGTGCATGAAGGAATGAATAAATTGATTTCAGAGGGAAAGCATGGAAGACAATTGATTTGCATCGACAAGTTTAAACCCAAAGTGAAAATGAAGGTGATAAGAAGTAGGTCAATGGCAGGGCATCTCAAGAAGGCAATTTCGTTGGCAACAACACTTTCAAGTGGACTTGAAATCTTTTGGTGGGGAGTTTGGTGCAGGAGCACCTTCACATCACCATGGTTTTCTTTTGTAAATGATTCCATTTTCCATTTGTAGAATTCATTTCAAGAGTCATTTGATAAATATTTAGCAGAAAAATGTAAAAGTGCCAACAAAAATCTCAAAATTGCAAAAGATGTAAAAGTTGCATTAAGCAACAATTAGGAGTTAATAGGTTATTAGAGTCAACTCAATAATGGGAAGTTTCAAAATAGTTAGAAACTGATGTAAATTCCTTTAAAAAGTCTTTTGAACTCCTTTTGTGGTCGTTGGTGATTGATAGATACCTTGAAAAAAATAATGAAAAAAACTCTGTTTTTATGCACATTTTCCAGAAAATTGACTGTTTCCAGCCTTTGTACAGATTTTTACGGCCACAAATGATGGAATAAATGTTTTTAAGTGTTAGAGGGAACAATCACCTTCCATTTCCAATTTGTTTCATACAGATTGGTTCATTTTTAAAGAAGTTATGCTAATTTTTGTAAATATAGTCTAAATTCTGATCTAGGGTAACAGTTTACAGTAAAATTCGTGTTTCTCACAATTTAACCTTTGGATTTTGCTAAAAATTGGAGAAAATGTCTGTAATGATATCCTATAAAGTCTCACTAGAGCAATTGGATTAAATTTTTTTATTTTTGAAAGTTATAGGTGACTGTTTGCATGTATATTTGCTTACTTTGACCTAATTTGTAGCAAAGAAGTCTGGACAGCAAGCATGTGTTCCAAAACAAGTATACCTAAAAATTAGATATGTTTTTAATGGATGAAATGGGTGCTCAAAAATGTTTTTTTTTTTGAGATTCAATCTGGTTTGAAAGTTACACCCGATTTAGTGTTTTGATTCCCTTCAAGCGGAATTTGGGTTTTTGGTGCAAATAATTTGTAAATTTGATGAAACAGAGGAATAAGGCTATGTAATTGGTTTATTTTTGTCAAAATGATGATTTTGAAGATGTATGAGGGTCTGGTTTGAGTTTGATATAGATTTAGAGTCATGTTTTGAAGAGTTGGGCTTTGTAGCCATGAAGAAATTCAAAGAAATTGAAGTGATTTTGGTAAAGGATTGAATGAGAATTATTTTAAAGTATTGTTGTTTCTTCCTTTTCTCTACATCACTAAGTTCGCAGAAAATAATAACTACCAAGGTGGGGGCCTAGGTAAGGAAGAACAAGGACGGTTGCAATCTATTGATGTATCAAAGATGCCGCAGAATATAGGCCTCGGATATGAAAAAAATAGAAAGGCCCTGCAACATCATCTAATACCTCCAATAGTGTTATTGTGGAGAATGGTCCCTTGGAAGACATACCTAAGGAAGAATCCATCATACGTGTGCACGATGATGTTGACCACACAGACTTGCCATCCATGTTTAATTGCTTATCCATCTCTACCATCAACCTTTCTCTTTGCCATCCTGAACTCATTGATTGGGACCTACGCGATTCGTAATCAAGGGAAAATCTAGTTAGTATTAAGTGGGGTTAGCACAATAACATTAAAATTCCAATGAAGTAACAAAGTACAAAGGAAGTGATGTGAAGACAAAAGGGATGAAGTTACCCTAGGTCTCCACCTTCCATGATTAACCTTTGTTACACCTCCTAGCTTGCAGATAAATAAAAATGCCCTCAGATTTATGTGAGCAACTATGACAAGATGACTAAGCCCTATGCAAGTGTTGAAGGATTTGCAGAAAATAAAATGACCCTACAATGGACTAAAATGCCTATGACTGTAAATGACTATGACTGTAAAACTAATAGCATAAATTGAAACCTAAACATGAAAGACTAAGAGTGCAAGAAGACAAGGGAGCTGAGAGAGGCAAATGAGAACAAAATTGCCCTTTTATAAAAACTGCAATTTTGAATGTGTGGCCAGGATGAAAAGATGACAAGAACCCTAAGATCAATGCTTAAGATTGAATGTTGCTGGGTGCATTAGGGTTAGGTCAAAATTAGGGCAAATGATAAGGATGAAGGGTGGAGATTGAATTATAACATAATTCAATCAATGGTCGAAATTAAATGAGAAGTCAAAAGTCAAGAATTAAATTGGAAGATAAGGCTGGCACGGACAAAGAGGTGGCTGGAGAAGTTAAATAATAAAATTTATTTACTCTAGCTGACCAGTAAATAATTAAATAATCAAGATATTATTTAATTATGGAGGAATGTGACAAAAGGAATTATTTTGAATTTAAATAATGATTTTAATTCAAAATTCAAGAGAATTGGCTAAATTAAATAAATCAAATTTATTTAATTTTAGTAAGAGAAACAGCTAATGAATAATTAAATAATTAAATTAAAATTATTTAATTATAGTGGAAAGTGGACAATTAAATAAATCAAATTTATTTAATTTTTAGAAGAGGGGGACTTAATTAGTGACGTAATTAAATAAATAAAATTTATTTAATTAATCAAGAAGACATGGCCAACAAAGGGAAATTAAATAAATTATAGAACTGTTTAATTAAAGAAGACTTAAGGTGTGAGGAGGGAATTAAATAAATTATAGAAATTTGTTTAATCAAAGGGAAAGATTAGATAATTAATATTATTAGATAAATAAATAAATATTATTTATTTATTTAATAATCAAGGAGGAACAAATGACATGAATTAATTAAATAATTATGAATTATTTAATCAATAGTCGAATGTGGACCAAGGACATAATTAGATAACTTAATTATGCTAGGACGAAGGTGGTAAAAAAATGAAGCTTGCAGGCCTAGGTCATTTTTAGGTGTCTACATTTTGCCCCTCTTTGTCATAATGTCGCTTGTCGTATTGTGACAAAGAAAATACGTCAAGAATATGCCCCAGCGAAGGTACAGAGTATTCCTGCCCCCTCGGGAAATTTTCAAATTTTGGGTCGGCGCCGGAAAAATTTGCAAAAGGTCCCGATAAATCAATTTGATGGCTAGAAAAACAACGGTGCAGTCGGTTTCAGATTCTGACATGTTTAAAGCAACTTACGGGGAGGTTACGGGGAGGTCAAAGGTGCGGAAATGAGCCTCCAGTATTAACTGCAGTTGAAAAATGTCACTTTCACCCTATAAATAGATGGTCAAAGGGGTAAAAGTCAATTCACTTTCACTATTCACCTTGTAAATCTTGAGAGCTCAGAGCAAAAGGCGCAGCAGCGACGATGGTGATTCCAGTGACAGAGCACCGCGGAGAGAACGTGAGGACCTTCAGACGGCCAGAGGGCTCAGGACCTGCGGTATGTACCCTAAACTTGCTTTGTCATTTTCTCGATTTACGTGTTTTTTTATGTTTTCTAGGATAG
>VDFB02357897.1:85940-126711 GCA_007258455.2 Sequoia sempervirens
GTAGGCGATATCCATACAGTTAGTTGCGAATTCGCGAAGATGTTCAATGGGATTTGTTTTGCCTTTGTATTTAGTGAAGTTGGGTGACACATATCCTGGCGGAAATGCGGGCATACGTAAGTTTGTGTCGAATGGGTACACATCCAAGTCATATGATATTTCGGATTTCCCGCATGTAATGAGCATGTTTTGCATTTGCTTCGCCATATCCCGCACTGTTGTTTTGAGTTCATCTATGGTGGGGTCATTTACATTTCCATACGTTGAATTGCCTGGTATACCATGTGTTCCTGCGGGAGTATAGGTGTATTGTGGCGGTACGGGTTGTTGTGGGACGTATGATGTGTGTTGTTGGTATTGGAAGTTGTGGTTAGGTGCATGTTGATGAGTGTGAACGGTGGATGAGTATGTTGGAATGTGTCCCCCAGCTGTGCGTGTCATTATTTGGGGTATGTTGTGACCATGAATGTTATGATGTATTAATGATGTCATGGGTTGGGTTATTTGGCTCTTTTGTGTGAATTGCTGATTTTGCACAAGGGGAATATTGGTATTTGTACCTTGGGAGGTAATGACGTTTGACTGTGTTGTCATGTTCACGTTTTGTTGTTGTCCTTGTATAAAGATACGTCCTGTGGCTCCTCCCAAAGGATGTTGTGAACTATTACTGAATGCTTTCGTTGAAGTTGTGTTCATGGTAGTAGATGTAGTTGTCAAGGGGGAGTTGTGATGACTTGATGATGCCCCCGTGGTATTTGTTGTTGTGATAACAGGAGGGTTGGAATAATTTGCCGATGGTGTCAGGGAACCAAAAGTGGTTGTGTTTAATTGGGGTAGTGTCGTGGATGTTGTGGATGATTGTGATCCCCCAAGAGACGTAGTGTTTATTGTATTGGAGATGTTTGGGATGTTGGATGTGGTATGCAATGTCGTTGTGTTAAGAGGGATGGTGCTTGTAGTATTTAGGATTTGACCACTGTGCGAGGTGTTGTGAACATTGTTGGCATTAGGATCATGTAGCGAGTTACTGTCAAATCCTGGTGGTAACCTAGCTCCTTCACTCAAGAGCATAGCTACGAATCTGTCCCTGTCGTGACGCGCTATTGTTTCAGCCAACTGATAGACTTCTGGGTCTTGTGTCAATGCTTCTATGTGTTCTTGAAGGAGTTGACCGTTTTCATCTCTTTGCATGTAGCGTTCGAATGAGTTGTTAGGTGGGGATTGTGTTGTCACTGGAGGTTGATTGTCTAGATTGGTAAAGGGATCATTCACGGTCCAGTTTGAGTCATGTGGAGGACTGTTGGGATCTTGCCTAAAGTTTTCCATTTGTCTTTTGCGCTTTTGAAGTCTGGTTTCGACCATAAATGAGATTGCTCAAAGGGGATGTCCACTAAATGCAAGTATGACACTAGGTGAAATCTAAGGTTCAAACTGACGACTAAAATGACCACTGTTTTTGGATTTTTGCGAATAAGGTATGCAATGTGGATGCAATGTGAAATGAGGCTATCTAAGCACTTCTAGGCTTGAACTTTGTTTTCGATTTGGACTGCTAGAGGACTTTGTTGTTAATGACAAGTTGACAAGATGACTAATGAGTCTTCCTAACTAGACTTTTGAGTTGGAAGAAATCTCACAAAAGAGGACAATGACTAAAAGGATGTTTGATAACTTGGTCCAAAAGGGTCTAATTTCGAAAACAATGATTTTTCCAAGGGGTGCTTAAGATTTGTCTACTCCTAAGTATGCAAGATATGAACCTAGGAACAACGTAATGTTGAATGTATGATACTAAATGGGGTGAGGTGTGAAACCTAAGGTGATCAAATGCAAGCTAAGGGACAAAATTTTGAGCAATTTCAAATTGGGTTGCTGGCAGAATCCTTCTAATGACAGAGTTTGACAGATGGTTGACAGTTTGGGGGTCTCTGGTTTCGAGTGTGCAGTTTAAAAATTTTGACAGGCAGATGCGTCTCAGTTTGGCAATTGCGTCTCGGTTTATCAGTTGCGGTTCAGTGTTTCACTTGCGGCTTTCTGACTGTCAGATGCGACTCGGTTTAACAGATGCGACTTTCGGGTTGATAGATGCGTCGCGACGCATACAGATGCGTTGTTATAAATTTCAGATGCAGTTTATCAGAGCAGTTACATTATAGAATGTCAGTTGCGGTTCGACAGATATGACAGTTTTGTTTCAAAGTGATTTTTGTGGTATGTTGATGGAAGTTTTTGATCTGTTTGATGACCGTTTTGTTTGGACTGTGACAAAACCAGAATGCACTTGACAAACACAGCGTTTTAAGGGATAACCAAACACACATGAGATAAGCACAATCCTAGAAAGGCCACTAGGCCTTGGGTTTGTATACTTGATATAGCCCACCAATTATACCCCGGATTGGTGATGAACACCTTTCCTTCTCGAGAGCGGATAGCTTAGAATTTGGTGGCATTGGCTCCCCTCCACGGCTCATTAACGTCATTCGAGCACACCAAATTCGGATTCATTGGGTAGTGACATCCCAAGAATTGCTATCTCTACTCAAGGGGATCAGTAGTGAGTAATCTTCGGGCATGATACTGTACCCTGCACTATATCAAGCAACGGCCAATAGAACGGTTGGACACTAAGACAAGAGGTGTTTAATTCGGGCATTCCGTTCGTGGGGCGTGATCCATGCGGCGAGAGTCCCCTTTCGGATCCATCTCGTCGGAACCACGCTCGTGATTCTTGGGCTTTCCCCAAGAACCCACTTTTCTATACCGGCTGGAAGTCCCTCAGTGTCAGGGTGCTACCGGTCTGAGTCATCCTGGGGTGAGTACTTTTTCCCACCAGAACAGGCTCAAGTTCTAGAGTCGGTAACCATTTCTCTTACACCCAGGATCGCACGAATGTGCAAGGGGAGAGGATACTCCGATATACCGAATCGTGAAGGGTAAAATAACAATAAAGGAATGGGTCTAATTTTTTGATCACAAGGTTTTCACCAAGTGAGAGCATACTCACCTACCACTCCACAAGCACACTCAAGCATGAAAGACATGATTCGTTTTAAAAGCACCAAATTCAAAGTTTGCTAATCTAGGAATAAACAAGCACACTGTTTGTTTTCTCCTTCTTTGACATGCGAATCTGCAAACATTGAGTTAGTAGTCTTGTATGTGTTGGTCTTGGACACACGAAAAAGGATCGCCACACGCTACAAGAAACTATTAGTAACACAAAATATCTAATCTGGTTAACATGCAGGAATAACCAACATAGAAAAAGACAGAAAACAGAAAACCAGAAAACAGAAACAACTCGAAATTCGGCAATTAAAATCTAAAAACTGACAGAAAAAGTTTACCAGGCAAATGCGGCGCGGTGTTACCAGGTAGATGCGGCTCGGTTTATCAGATGCGTCGTTCTGTTCTGCGAATGCGTCTCGGAATGTCAGTTGCGTCTCTGTAATTTGCAGTTGCGGCTTGTCAGAACAGTTGCGTCATTTTTGTCATCAGATGCATTGCGACGTTTGCGGCGACCCGTACCTGTACCTGCAAAACAACAAAAAACAACAAAAAATCCTACCAAAACAGAAAGCCACTACCAGAAAGGATTAGTGACAGAAGATCGAATCGTATTGAATCATGCAGGAATAAAAACCGAATGCAGGAACACATACGATTATACAACCAAATCCGGTAAATAAAACCCCAACCGAAAGAAAAATTGTTATACCGCATTTGATGCGCGAGTTTCGGGTCACCGCGCTTTCAGGTTTCGTATGCGTCGTGAATAACGATGCGCTGTTATAACCGGGCCAGCTATGGCTGTGTCAATTGCGCTCTAATATGTTGTCGTAGTGCCGCGACGATATGATGCGCCACATCGCTTTTTAAAAATGTTGCGCGATCCGCAGACTGCACTTTATAAAAACAAATGTAAACAACAAAAAAATGTAATGGTGTCAATAACGCCGGGTTCACCAATGTAATCAAGGGAAAATCCTAAAATTATTATATAGTGTAAGGTTAGCACAATAACATTAAAATTCCAATGAAGTAACAAAGTACAAAGGAAGTGATGTGAAGACAAAAGGGATGAAGTTACCCTAAGTCTCCACCTTCCATGATTAACCTTTGTTACACCTCCTAGCTTGCAGATAAATAAAAATTCCCTCAGATTTATGTGAACAACTATGACAAGATGACTAAGCCCTATGCAAGTGTTGAAGGATTTGCAGAAAATAAAATGACCCTACAATGGACTAAAATGCCTATGACTGTAAATGACTATGACTGTAAAACTAATAGCATAAATTGAAACCTAAACATGAAAGACTAAGAGTGCAAGAAGTCAAGGGAGCTGAGAGAGGCAAATGAGAACAAAATTGCCCTTTTATAAAAACTGCAATTTTGAATGTGTGGCCAGGATGAAAAGATGACAAGAACCCTAAGATCAATGCTTAAGATTGAATGTTGCTGGGTGCATTAGGGTTAGGTCAAAATTAGGGCAAATGATAAGGATGAAGGGTGGAGATTGAATTATAACATAATTCAATCAATGGTCGAAATTAAATGAGAAGTCAAAAGTCAAGAATTAAATTGGAAGATAAGGCTGGCACGGACAAAGAGGTGGCTGGAGAAGTTAAATAATAAAATTTATTTACTCTAGCTGACCAGTAAATAATTAAATAATCAAGATATTATTTAATTATGGAGGAATGTGACAAAAGGAATTATTTTGAATTTAAATAATGATTTTAATTCAAAATTCAAGAGAATTGGCTAAATTAAATAAATCAAATTTATTTAATTTTAGTAAGAGAAACAGCTAATGAATAATTAAATAATTAAATTAAAATTATTTAATTATAGTGGAAAGTGGACAATTAAATAAATCAAATTTATTTAATTTTTAGAAGAGGGGGACTTAATTAGTGACGTAATTAAATAAATAAAATTTATTTAATTAATCAAGAAGACATAAAATGACAAAGGGAAATTAAATAAATTATGAAATTTATTTAATCAAAGGAAGACTTAGATGACAGAGGGAAATTAAATAAATTATGAAATTTATTTAATCAAAGGAAGATTTAGATAATTAATGACGTATTAGATAAATAAATAATATTTATTTATTTAATAATCAAGGAGGAACAAATGACATGAATTAATTAAATAATTATGAATTATTTAATCAATAGTCGAATGTGGACCAAGGACATAATTAGATAACTTAATTATGCTAGGACGAAGGTGGTAAAAATGAAGCTTGCAGCCTAGGTCATTTTTAGTAGGTGTCTACACACACACCTAGCAAGGTCTCCCTAGATACATATGTCAACCTCATGGCATTGGGGGAAGATGAATGCTCCAGTCACAAAGGATAAAAACAAGAAAAATAAAAAATGGTCATCTAGTGAAAACCTCCCGAGGCACTTCCTGACCTAGAAAAAGTAAAAATAAATGACGCATCCGACAGTGAAAACCTCGAAGAGGTGCTGGAAGATGGAGATGTTCATCTTTCCCTTGTGGGAACTCAATTATCCACACGGTCATCCATCCTAATTGAAGAAACTCAAGAAGTTAACCTGGGTACTGTTGAAAACCCTAAGATCACTTATGTGGCAAAGTCACTATTAGAGCAAGAATATTCAGTCTTTGTTTAGTTGCTCCAAGATGGAATCATTAAATTTGCTTGGTCATACTTATATATGCCAGGCTTAGACCCTACTTTAGTAGTTCATCATCTGGATGTTCACCCAGATGCCAAGCCTGTCAAACAGAAGCTCCGAAAAATGCATCCACAAGTAGGATTATTGGTCAAGGAGTTAGAAAAATTATTGGATGTCAGTTTTATTAGACCCATTGACTACTCTAATTAGATCTCCAACATAGTGCATGTTGCCAAACCAAACGAAGACATTCATATTTGTACAGACTTTCGAGATCTTAACAAAGCATGTCCAAAAGATGACTTCCAGCTACCCAATATTGACTTGTTGGTCAACCTTACTACAGGACATGAGATGTTGTCCCTTATGGATGGTTTCTCTAGTTATAATCAGATCCAAATTGCACCTAAAGATTAACACAAGACCAATTTTACGACACCTTGGGGTACTTTTTGCTACAATGTTATGCCCTTTGGTCTCAAGAATGCGGGGGCGACATATCAGAGGGAAATGACTATCATCTTCCATGACCTCAGCCATATTATCATGGAAGATTATGTTGATGATTTTCTAGGAAAATACAAAACTAGGGAAGAGCACCCTACCATACTAAAAAATATCTTCGAGCGGTTAGAGCATTATAAGCTATAAATTAATCCAAAAAAGTGTGTCTTTGGTGTTACATCAGGGAAATTGTTGGGTTTCATAGTCTCTCGAAGAGGCATTGAGGTTGATCTTGCCAAGGTGAAAGCTATTTTGGATATGCCACCCCCACGCAATCTAAAAAAATTAAGAAGCCTCCAAGGAAAACTGCAATCCATCTGTCAGTTCATAGCCCAACTTTCATATAAGTGACAATCATTCACCCATCTTTTGAAAAAAGATTCCACCTTCATATGGAACCAACAATGTTAGATAGGTTTTGATAAGATCAAGGAATACTTGGCTCATCCACCGATCTTAATGCCACCAATTCCGGGGAACCCCCTCCTACTTTACATCTCCGCCACTTCAATCACATTGGGGGCATTATTGGCACAACATGATGAGTCTTCAAAAGAAAGAGCAATCTGCTACATTAGTCAAACACTAGTTGGCTATGAATTAAATTATTCACCCATAGAGAAATCCTACCTTGCAGTGGTCTTCAATACACAAAAACTCTGACATTACATGCTCAACCATCCGATCAAATTAATAGCGAAAATTGATCCACTAAAGTATTTGTTATCCAAACCACTTTAACAGGTCACATGACTAAGTGGGTCATGCTCCTAAGTGAATTTGACATAGAGAACGTGGATCACAAATCCATAAAGGGACAAGTCATAGCTGATCAGTTGGTCGAGGCACCACTAGTGGATGCTTACCCTCTAGTCATTGAATTTCCAGATGAAGAAGTTTTCATAGTTACAGAAGCACCTGCTTGGATATTGTATTTTGACGGCTCATATACTCATAATGGATCAAGCACAGGAATTCTGTTGGTTACCCCTCAAGGTGACTACATTCCAAAATCATTCAAGATAGCATTCCCGTGTACCAACAATATAGCAGAGTACGAAACCCTCCTCACAAGCCTCTGAATTGCAAAGCAGTGGCACATAACTCACTTGAGAGTATTTGGTGATTCATTGTTGGTCATTAAACAAGTTAATGATGAATTCCTAACAAAAGATGATAAACTGTTACCCTATAAACGCATGGTGGATGACTTCAAGAAATATTTCACCTTCATACAATTTGACCAAATTCTTAGGGTACAGAACAAAGTAGCTGATGCAATGGCTACTATTGGCTCCCTGATTGACATGCCTAACGATCAAAGAGAATGTGAGTTCCTTGTGGAACAACTTTTAATCCTAGCATATGATATCCCAGAGGTCAACATGGTGTGTGACATTGTAGGTCCCGCTTCCCCATGGTACCAAGACATATATACTTATCTGCATGATAATATTTTACCCCTAGACCTCACACGAAACCAATGAAAATCCTTTATTCAATGTTCAGCCCGATACATTATCGTTAGTGATACGCTTTATCGTCATGGGTATGATGGAACCCTCCTTAGATGTCTGAATGAGACCAAAGCCCATACTGCACTAACAGAGGTACATAGTGGTGTTTGTGGGGCCCATTCAAATGGTATGGCTTTGGCCAAAAGGATTCTCCGAGTGGGATATTATTGGCCTACATTAGAACATGATGCCTGTGAGTTCATGAAGAAATGTCTTCCTTACCAGCAACATGCAAATTTGATTCATGCTCCAGCACATGACCTTCAGCCCCTACTAGCACCATGACCCTTCTCTTAATGGGGTTTTGACTTGATTGGAAAGATTTACCCACCCTCTTCCAACGGCCATGCATTCATAATTACTGCCACTGAATACTTTACCAAATGGGTGGAAGCAATGCCATTGTCACAAATCACCGGTACTCAAATTTCCAAATTCATCCTTTACCATATTCTCTGTAGATATGGTATTCCATCCACCATCCTATCTGATAACGGAAAACCTTTTAAAAACAAATCCATGAAAGAACTTTGTGACACCTTTCATATCCAACATCATTGGTCAACACCTTATTACCCCTAGGGTAATGGTCAGGTAGAAGCAACCAACAAGACCCTTATCCGCATCCTAAAAAAGGTTGTCAATAACATTGGTCGAGATTGGCACCTCCATATTCATCCCGCCCTCTGGGCATATCTCACCTTCATCTGTACCCCTACAAGTGCCACCCCCTATTATTTAGTATACGGTGCCAAAGCCATATTTCCAATCGAAGTTGAGATCCCATCACTGAGGATTTCTCTAAAGAACCTTATTAGTGAGGAGGATGCTCGTGTTGCACGACTTGCACAACTAGAGTTACTTGATGAAAAATGAATCAAAGCCTATGATCATCTACAAGCTTTCCAAAACTTCCTCAAGCGTAACTATAACAAGAAGGTTCATCCTTGACAATTCCAGATTGGTGAACTAGTCCTTAAAGAGAACCAGCATACTCAGCAAGATTGCGATAAGAAAGGAAAATTTGAAGCAAATTGGTTGGGTCCTTATATCATAACCACTAAAGATGGATCTAGGGCATACAAATTGCTACCCTTGAAGGATAACCCCTAGAAGAGCCTATCAATATCATGCATTTGAAAAGGTTCTACACCTAAATCCACTTGGTAACCCTACCTGCAAAAATACAAAAAAATTAAAAAATCAAAAAATCAAAAATAAATAAATAAAATAGTAAAGAGAAATAAATTCATCCTATGGTGAAAACCACCTTTGGTGGAACCTTGGATAAGTACAAGTGGTGAAAACCTATTCACAGGTGCCATTTGTAGAGGGCATAAACATTATCTACCTTGTTTCCTAGCTATTCTATGCTTTCATTCGCCCTATCATCCTCACCCATCCCATCCTCAGCCGCTTGGTATATATTTTGATTGAGAATTGGACGATCCACCTTGGCTATCCCTCATCCTAAGCTTTTCGATATCCCACTCTGAGCTTGTGTCATTTTCTTGATCATTAGTCGGTTGGTGTCATCATATAGGATCATCCATCATGTCAGTCTCCATCTAGATCTCATCCTGTCACATCGGTCTTCTCGTCCTTAGTTGAACTACATTGCCCCTACGCTTTTATGTAGGAAAGGTTGATCATTTGATCTGCCCCCAGGGCATTTTGACTACCCTATGATGGTCATTCATCTTCCGTCTTCACTGTCCCCTTTTCACTTTTATCCATGGTTGGTTGTCATTTATCTTTTCCGAACTACGTTTCCCCTACACTTGCACGTAGGCAAGGCTGATCTTTTGATCCACCCTCGGGGCTTCGTTTCATTATTCGTCATCGGTCACCATTGTCTTCTTTTTGATTTATCCATAGTGTTTTCAAGAACTACAAGGGCTCTGTGCTTTCACGTAGGCAAGGCTAATCTATGATCAGCCCCCAAGCCCCTAGGTCTGTAGGATGTGTCAGTCTTTTGTCTTGTGACTTGTCTCTTGTAATGTGTCATTAAGCTATGCCCTTATATAGCTGGTTATTAACAAATGAGATCCACTAGTATCAACAAATTCAATTGGTTCTAAATATCCTGTGTCATATCGATCTTTTAGTTTAGTATCCATCATTGGTCTCAATAGGATGCATCCTTCCTAACAAACCTCATCAACCTCATCCATCCTCTCGATCCTATGGGAAAGGACATTTGAAATTTGATTGTGATCTTTTGATACTTTTGGTTTTTGTTTATTATTTGAGCTCCCAATTATAATTAGTTAAGATCGCCATAATCTATCATATTATGGTGTGTCTTGGTTGATTCACATAGGGGCATATATTGATCTTTTATTGTTGTTGTATGTTGGGTTGTCCCACGTAGTACCCACCAAGATCCCTTTGATCTTGTTTTACATTGGGACATCCCTTTGTGCTTGTGGTTATCCCAATGCCTAGCCTGACCAAAGTTTTCACTACTTTGGGGTGTTGGGATAGCCTTCTGGTTTGTGTGTTTGTTTCAAGCATTATATGCTAACTCGCCATGGATGCCTATACCTTGGCACTTGGTGTCTTATGCTATAGCAAAAGTCAGTGCTCTGAAGATGGAAAATCATATTAGGATTTCATTTCATCATCTATTGCATTGCATTCAACCTATGATTTTGGTTGTGCAAATACTTACCCCACTCTCTCCCATTCTTCTCAGGATACTAAAAGTTATTAACAAGTGCCAAATTACACCCATTTTCCACAATCACTACACATACATCTTCGCCCTGTTCTTTTCATGTCAGTCCTTATTGACGATTATGACCATGTGTTATTACCTTTCATAATTTACTATTCACATTGTTAATTCATTACAACTTTAACTCCATTACATGTGCATTATCATCCACACATATTAGGTTCATTCTACTGTTCATACATATATCGCCATCTGCATCGTAACGTGTTAGAACCACGCATACATCGACACATGCATCACAAAGTGTTAGACTCATAATACATCACATCCTGCATGTATAAAACATTCATAAAAGCATCTACATAAGCCATCATACACATATACATACACATCAATAAATCAAATAAGCATCCATACATAAACTTCTACACAAGCCATCATAAATAAAACATATGCATACATCATATCATCATATAAGCATCTACATTAATAAAATCATCCATAGTCCACAAATGCATAAACATGATCATTCATCCAACGCATGAACATGGTGTCAATAAGGGCTATCATATATCATATATAAATATACCAAAAGTCCAAAGTACATCTCATAGATTGTGACTATCACATGAATAATATCATAATAATGTCGTCGATGTAATTATATCTATGACCATGGTATACAAAAATCATCAAAGCAAAATACCAGTACAAGGTCCTATAAATCACCACTATCACTATGACCTATCCATCCACCCTGCACCTGTCAACAACTCAGTAGCCTGTCATCTGCCAAATGAGCTACCCACATCTAATATTTGAGGTGAATCAGGTACTGATCTCCTACCTGGTGAAAACCCCTGTGAATCACTAAAACCTTGGGTCTGCGTCCCCAGTGTTTGGGATGATGCTGACATCTATGGTGTATGTTGAACATACTGAAACATTCGTTGTGCTGGGTCTGGAACTACATGATAATATGTGGCCATCCAAAATCCTACCTCCCTCGCATTCTCCTCTCGATTAGCAACTTGGACTCAAGTGGAATTCCGCTCCTAGAAATACCTATCCCAATCTATAGTGATCACTCTCCTCTCCTACTCCTAGGCCTCCTAGGATAATTGTAACTGCGCCATCTCTGCTTGAACCCGATCTCTCATCTCCTTGGTGGCCACTTCCCTAGCCACTACTGCATCTCTCTCCCCCTATAACCCCTGCATATCTACCTCTATCACATCACCAACCTGTACTAACTGCAATTGAGCCACTATTACATCCCACTCTCCCTATAGCATCTGCATCCACATCTCTACAACATCCCTCTCCCTCTGTACTAACTGCAACTGAGCCACTGTTGTGTCTCGCTCTCCCTGCATCATCTCTCTCTCTCTCTAAGCGGCCTATGACTGAGCCACTATTGTGTCCTGCTCTCCCTGTAGCATTTGCATCCGCATCTCTATAGCATCTCTCTCTCTCTCTCTAAGAGGCTTGTGACTGAGCCACTGCTGCATCCCTATCCCTCTGTAGCTCATGTACTCTCAAACCTGATGCATCTCACTCTCTCTATAGTGACGATACCTCTAAAACTACCTCCTCTCTCCTCCTCTGAAGAGACTATATATATGCCTCTGCCAACACTCTCTCACTATGAAAAACTTGAACTCGCTCCTATGCCACATCCCTCTCTGCCTCCATAGCCTGCATTTGTGCCTGCACTACATCTCTCTCTACCTACATAATACAGGCCTGCTCCCTCGCCTTGCCCTCTCTCTCCTACATCAACCCCATATCTCTGACTATCTACTCTAAACAATGCACTTTGTCACATAGCTTATCTCGCTCCCACTAGAGATTATCTATCTGGTGCCCAATGCCTGTTGATCCCTAGTCTGTCACCCCCTCTAGCTCCCCCTTGGCCTGTAATATAACAACCTCTACCTGTAGTCTGTCATGATCCCAACTAATAGTAGCCAACTCATCCCATACCCCCTGTATGTCAGCCTACAGTCCATCTCTCTCCATCCCCATCACCTCTACCTATGTGGATAGGAGGTCAAACATAAACCCATAATCTCTTTGACCTACTACCGGTACTCTCAATAGCTCAACCGTGAGTCTGATCACCTCCACCTCAGCTATCCTCAACCTCTGATCTGTAATCCAAATCCTCTCCACAATATCTCTTAGCTAAGCAATAGGATCCCCTAATTCCATGAAAGGAACCACCACCAATGGCTCAGCATCCAAAATATCCATATCGGGAACATCTGCATTTATCTCCATAGCATCATTGCCCCCCTTGCACTCCTGCTCCTGCTGAGTCTCCTAGTCCTCTACAGTGGGGTGGACCCGAACTCTCTGTGGCTAACCATGCCTCCCCACTCTCATTAGTCTCATCGGCTCTCCTATAGCCCTTGCCTCCCCCTTTGGCTCCTCCTCATCCTTGCTCTCCCTATCTCCACCACAGAAGGCCCCTACTCTGCCACGCTCTACACCCTCCTCTGTCATCTCCTACTCTCTGACTGACCCCTGGTCTCAATCTCCTCCTGGGCTCCATCATGTTATCCACCCCCTCCCATCTCCTCCTGCTCATCCCACACTAGCACCCTCCTCTGTCGTACCCTACCTCCTATGTCGATCTATTGAATAGCTCCACCCTCCACCACACGTATCATCTCCACCTCCAGCTCATCCTATCCTACTACATCTGGCTCTGGATCTATCCCACTATCCTATTGTATTGCATCTCTCCCACCAATAGGTCCTACTACGTCCACCTCCACCCTGGCCCTCCTCCGTTGTCTCCTCCTCCTCCTCCTCCTCCTCCCCTCTAGTTGTCCCACCACCTCCACCTCATCCCCTCCTCTGCCCTATTGACCAACACCCTCTGCATCCTCCTACTATCCTCCTCCTTTCCCCTCCCCTCTATGATTGTCTCCTCCTATCTCCACCCTCCCTTGCCCCCTGGCGCTCATCCTCTGATCTGAATCCTATAGCTCCTACAATAGACACCATCGATGTAATCCTTTCCTAACGGTGGTTGTGCCACCACCGGTCATATCATACCATCACTCCTGCATCCTCCACCTCAATAGCTCTCCCTGGGTAGGGTACCTACACTGTCACCACCCACGCCACTCTGGCATCCCTCGATCTAAAATAAGGCCCCCATAGTCGCTCTCTGGTGAGCCGACGAAACCTGACGGGCACATCCAGAATATCTTGTATCAGCCCAAACTACCTCAACACTATGTCTAGTCGATGCATCTCCACTATGCGTAGCTGACTCCCAATCAAGATGCACCGGATCATAAAGTAACCCCTTTGTCTCTCTTCCTCCACCCTCCATCCCCTAAACTATCGATACATATACGGACACCATAACATATCTCTATCCTGTAGACCATCTATCACTCTCCTCCACCCATCCATATCCCCCTACATCTTGTATCGCAAAACCCATCCCCTCACCTCCCCATACCCCCAAGCCATAGGATCCCTATCATCCTCATCTCCCTCCCTCACCACTACGGGTCTCGTCACCATAATATGCTCCCATGCCCACACCTATAGTAGGGTCGTGTGTGTCAAACTCACTGAATTCTAGTAGCAGATCACATGCATATCCCTGTATAATTGCGCTAATACATAGGTACCCCATGAGATCTGTCCCTCGCACCACTCGATAATATGTCAAATCACCTCCATGTACTGTAGACTGCAAAACCACCTGCTATAATCTAGTAAATATATCCCACTAATCAGTCCACACAGAAATAATGGTAGGGGTGGTACCCCCACTAACAAACATCTATCTAGGTCCAACTACCCACCTTGTATGGGAAGATCCTCATGTCCAAATAACACTGACATAGTGCGATCTAACTCTGTCCCTCTCAATACCACATCACTAACTAATAGCCCCACTATCAACAGCTTTAGGATGTGCCATACATCCTCCAGCATCACCGTCATCTCCCTCGTTGGAAGATGAAACGTCAATGTCTCTGAACTCCATCTCTCTATCAAGGCTATCAGCATCGCTTAATGTGCCCTCATCACTAGAACCTGTAAAATATGCAATAACCCTACATGATCCAATGTTGCATGATCTACTCTGGTCATGGCCGCTATGGTCACTGTCAGTACCTCCGACCGTTGCTCATGTGTCCATAATCTCCCAAAACCCTGCATCCATATTACCCAATTGTCAGTACACCATATTCATAGCCCCAAGACATCACTTGTTTTCCTCTTTTCTTTTATTTTGTTTTCTCTCTCTCTTCTTTTTCTCGCTTTACTCTAGTTGGGACAAACCTATCTTCCTAAACCCACCCGGAAGCACTCCCACACCTGGGTGAATGCCCCCTTGCGCCGAGGCGAACCTTCCCTAGTTTGGGGCAGATACGCCCCAGTGCTGGGGTGACTCCACCTCAAGCCAAGGCAGACATGCCCCAGCCCCGGGGTGACTCTGCCCCTGACCTGGGGTAGATGCGCCCCAGTCCCAAGGCAACTCTGCCCCGAGCTGGGGTGGACACGCCTTGAACCCGGGGTGACTTCGCCTCGACCCTAGGCAGACACGCCCTGCCCTGGGGTGACTCCACCCCGAGCTGGGGTGGATACGCCCCAACGTCGGGGTGTCTCCACCCCAAGCCGGGGCAGATACGCTCCCGCACTGGGGTGGCTCCGCCCCGATCCGAGGTGGATATGCCCTGTCGCGAGGCAGATTCACCCCTCTCCGGACCATAATCATCCCCCCTCCTCCGTATTTATTTTCCAAACATTTAATCTACCCATTTTTCTACTTTATCCCACAAATAAAACCCATGTTTTACATTTTCTTTAAATATCCCAAAACATAATAAAATTATTTGAAATACACAAGTGGGGTTTTATTACTAACCTGGCGGGGCACCACATAGTGGTTGTGGCACCTCCATACCTTGTCCGCCCGGTGAATGATATCAGACTCATAATCCTGCAACATCGTTTCTCTTTCCTCTCCTCCTCTCCTCTCCTCTTCTCTCAACTTCTACAGTGACAATGTGACAGGGTAATTCTTAAAATTACCTTTTAACCCCTATTTTCCCCCTTTTAAAATCAAAGGTATTTTTTACCTTTTATTTAATTTTTTTCTCCTCCAACTAATTCCCTCCTTTCCCGGGGCTGCCATTTGCAAACTATGCATCTGATCAACTCTGTTCAAAAGTCAAAGTTGCTTAGTTTTGCGAGCTCTATCCAATGGTTTCTTTTTCTTTCTATCGAGAGCTCATTCGGGGCCCCTATTCTTCCCCAACTGCCCTCTCGAGGGGGCATACCCTACCATTTTCCCTCCATCCCTTCGTAGCAGTCACTGGGGCATCTCCCTCCTTTTTTCCTCTACTTGAGTAGCTCATTCAACCTATTTCATGCTGGGGCATCAAGCCCTATCACTTTCTTCATCACCGGCATTTTATTTTTCTTCGAAACACTATTATTCTAACAATATTTTGAAGAGGGGAAAAATGTAGACATCCAAATTTGATCTCTCCCATATGATCAAATTTACCTCTTTATTTATCTATTCCACCAATATTAATTTATTTAATTAATATTACACTTACTTCCTAAGGTTCTTAGAGTATTTACTTTAACAATTAAATGTTTTACCTTACACCTTTTTCCTCTCTAAATTAAATAAATACATCAATTTATTTAATTTAATCACCTTAACATTTTTTGAATTAAAATCAATTTAAAATTCTTCTTTTTTCTCTCCTTGTCACATCCTCCATAATCCCTCTCTAATCTGGATTAATTTAATTAATTCATGATTAAGATGTGTATCCTCTTAATCAAGGATTAATGTCACATCCTCCTAC
Source organism: Sequoia sempervirens (assembly GCA_007258455.2). Taxonomy (NCBI): domain Eukaryota; kingdom Viridiplantae; phylum Streptophyta; class Pinopsida; order Cupressales; family Cupressaceae; genus Sequoia; species Sequoia sempervirens. The sequence goes on from VDFB02357897.1 coordinate 102,166, forward strand.
ATTTGCCACTTGCTCCTAATATCTCATTAATTACCTTAATCAAAGTCATTAGCCACTTTTAGCACCCCTTTTTAGTCAACCTTTTCATTTTCCTTTCTTAGCATTGACCCTCTTTCCCATGTGAGTTTTTATTCACTTTTATTCATCCTAGGTCTCTCTCCTCCCCATGTGAATTTTTAATTCACATTTTATCCTTCCAAGGCTTCTAGAACATTTGACTTGTCACCTCATCCACATGTGACCAATTCCCACCTTTTTGGAGACCCTCTCTTATCCATTAGATTCTTCTAAGAATGTGAATTTTCAATTCACATTTATTTCTCCAACCACTTTCTCATTTCCCATGGAGATTTTTGAGGAATTCCAAAATTCCTCAAATGTCACTTTCATTCTCACTTGGGGACAAGAAGTTTTCTTTTTTGAGGAAATCTTCTCATTCCCCAAGGTACTTGGAAGGTTCTTGTCCTTCCTCCACATCATGTACTCTCCTTCCACATCACCTACACATCATCTCACCCTTGGCCACTTCATATTTCACATGTAAAAATGTGAGGGCGTGTGAGTCCTCAACTCGCCTTAGCCCTCCATCTTGGCCTTGTTGGATAAATCTCAACCATTGAATTCTCTAGAGAATTCAAATTCCTCTATAAATAACCACCTCCTCTAAGGAATTTTCAACACTTAGCGATTTTGCAACCCTATGTTGTCATTTTGTGCACTCATTTTTCTCTCATCTAGCCATTTGTATTTGCATCCCACCATCTCCTTAATCCTGCATTTAGCTACATCAATATCCATCTAAGGAGCATACAAAGCTATCCAAAATCAAGGGCCAACCAAGAAATTTCAGCTGCAAAGAGAAGGTATAATCATTTGTAATCCTTTTTCATTTTATCTCTCTATATTAACAATTCCTTAGGCTAATCTTGAGGTGTTTCTTTGTGCTTTTCCATTTCATTTTAGTTGTTTAGAATAGGTAAAACTTGAGGATATCACACATATATATAAATATATATATAATATATCTATATAATATATATACTTACATATATATATAATTTTAATATGTTAAAATCCGTATATATGAAATCGAAATCGCATTAAAGGGATGGACAAGGGTTTCAAGCTTCATGGCCGACTGTGTTTACCCAGCCATCCTCATGGATGGGAGGCGCAACCACTATGGGCAGCATTGGCGCTACCTCACATTTCTGGCTCTCCCCAATGGGGAGTCAGCACTGGGGTTAGCTCTAGCACTCCCCACAAAATTCAAACTTTAAAAAAAAAATTATAAAAAAATTCCTGCGATTTTACAATCGCGTACGGTCATTTCACTGTTTTATTTTTTTTATAATATAAAATTTTCAAATAGGAAATTCTACAAATAACTTCATAACAAAATACGTTTGTATATATTTGTATATGTATATGTATATATCAAATATATATATATATATATATATATTAATCAACTTAAATGTTCTAAATGGGTAAATTTTCACAATTTATTTCTACAGGAGAAGATTATCAAAATATTACAGAGGTTTTTTCAATTTTTCTACAGATAGAAATTTAGAAGTTTACCTAGAGGAATTCAATTTACAAAAATTTATCAGAAGATCTCTATTTACACACATTTCATAGGAAGATTTAAATTCATTCCTATAGAGGTTATCTAAATCCTCAATTTTTTTTCCTCTAGATTTCAATTGTTTTAAAATAATTTTCTATGAATTTTTCTGATTTTACTGTAAAGTTTTCTATAGAAGCACAAAATCTTCACAGTAATTTTACACATAGAGGCTATCAACAAGTTTTTCTATAGGAATATTTTCAACAAAACCTTCATGGTAATTTAACACACAAAGAATCTTTCAATATATTTCTCTACAGAAGCTTTAATCAAAATTTTCTTCTTCAGGAAAACTTTCCATTTAACAAATTTAACAAAGCTTCTACTAATTTGAATTTTTGTACAAACAATCTTTTCAAATTAACAAAATAAATAAATAAATAGCAAAGGAACCTATTTTTTTGAAGCTTGAAAAATTGAAGGTTGGAGCAAAGCTTCACCTTCTGAGTTCAATTTCCAAAAGCCCTTTCCAAAATTTCCACTTCCAGAAAGATGCAAAATACTAAACTAGAAAAATTCCTGAGAACCTCTTCCAATTTTTTTAACCAAAAACCCCATAAAACAAATTTCTAGCCAATTTTCCTCTTTCTTCTTCCGTGAAGTGACTTCTTTCCTTTGACAGTTATGGCAAGTATTCTCTCCGAGAATAATCTTTCAACAAGAATTTTTGTATTTAATTTTACTCACACACATGGCTAATCTAAAATATCTTTTAACTAACTTTTAGATATTTTCCCCTTTTGATAATTACAAAGAATTTGTACTATTTTAATAATTTAAAATTCTACAATTTAATATTATCTTCTATATGCAATTTAAAATTCAATTTCACATAATAATATCTAAAATAAATTTAATCTAATTAATCTAATTACCTTATAAAATAAATTTAATCATAAGAATTAAATTACTTTGCAAAATAATTAAATTTAATTAATTAAGTTAAATACAAGACTTCAAACAATACTATTTAAAATTAATTAAATAACACTAAAATCATTAAGAACATTAATGTAACATTAATTTTATAAAATAAACCTTTCATAAATAAATAACAATTAACAAGACAAATGTAGACGTAACAACCAACATACCGGACATAAACTGATGACACACTGTGACTAGGGTTGTGGCTAGACTAGGAAAAATATCATTACTATCTCCCAATCAACAATACCGTTGAGCCTGGACATGTTCAAACCTGTGTAACCAGGTGGAGTTGATGTCCTATACCTGCAATCCTGCAATCAAGATGAATGTTGCACATAAATATACAAATCATAACAGTCACACCGTGAAGAGAAATCACGAGGTAGTAGGGCACTCACGAGTGAGTGATGCCACTCTGTCCTTTCACCAAGACTCACTAGCAAACACATCAGAAACCATAGTAACATAGAATCACAATATCATCACATATATTATTAAATAAAACCATAGCATAACCAAATAATATGATCATCACGTAATGTGTCATCAAACATCATAAGTAATATCAAGTGCAACAAACCAGCTAAACTATGAATCCACACACAACCAATCCGGTGAACTAATCACCATCACAAACCAAGTACAAAACCAACACATAAGAGTGTCAAATAGTATCAGCAACACGAGGGGTATTAAAAAAAGACTAATGACTTGGTAGCTAAACCCCATTGTTGATTCAATCCCAAAAGTTATCACTACGCTGAGAGCAACTAGCTACCTTACTACCTCTATATAGCTTATTCAACACAGTTGCAATGAGTGCAAGGTGAAAGCAAGATACACAATTCATAGAAGTTCATGAAGACTATTCCTTGGAAAATGGTGAAATCATGTACATTAACTAACTAAACTAATAATGGTTTTAGATTTTTTCATGTTGAAATAAAAGAGGGGTTAAAATTTATTCAAACAAGAAGAAGTACAAACCACGGGCATCAAACAACCCTATCAAGATCCACTAAGTGGTCTAACTGTTGAGACAAACCCAGAGGTAATTGACCCTTATCCATAATATTCTAATGTTGCATGTGATTAGAAGCCCATTTGGCCGAATTAAAATTGATTGAGCCTGATTAAACCTAGACCGGTGCCTATTTTTGGGTAATAGAGTCAAGTTGATAGGAGTGAGGAGCAATGAAAGTGAAAATACTAAGTTGTAACAAGATCATTAAAATATATCAAATTTAGTGTATTGCAGAAAGAAACATGCTTAGATATCCACAATCATATTGTACAAACTCATATGTAATCTTTGAATGATCATTTTAATATTGTAACTGTATTAAAATGCTACCACATTTTAGAACAAAGAAATCACATTCACAACACTAAACATGCTAAAGGGGACCTAAATAATGTTTTGAAGTACCCTAAACATGTACCTATGATTTACCTTGAACATGTACCTATGATTCTAGAGAGATCTGAGATAGGTAATGCTGTGTCGGGTTGGGGAACTCTTCTTGGAGGTTCTAAATGATTTGCCTCTTTTTTATAAGACTATGTTTGCAGTGCCACCTGGATCATAGTTGTTTGGTGGGATTCCAAACCAAGACAATGAGGTGGAGTTGTGGAAATCTCATAGAGAGAAGCTACAAGCTACCATGATTTTTTTGAGTGAATTTATATCAGAATCTTTCTTAGCATGGCTTAAGACATGTGCAGATGATATTCTCTCTGTAGATAGGCGTGGGGGAAGTATTTGCTTGATCTTGTGAAAATTGGAAAGGAACTTGTAGAGAATGAGACATTGATCAAAGAAACATTAGATAGTCTGGATGCATTTGAAGGGAGCTTGGAGTGGCTACAAATGGTTTTTGGTTCAAATGTTGAGTTTCCATGGCAATGCGTGTGTGAGATTGTTTTGAAGCACTCAAAGATTCTATGGGATGAACTTTTTGAAAGCCTGTTTGTTAGTAGGATGAAACAAATAATAGTTGATGGATTTGTAGATTTGTGTGAGAGAGAGTTAAGGTTGGTAAATTCCTTATAGTTATATCTATGGCAAGTTACAAAGATGTTGAAACCCATTTTCACAAATTAACTACTAGTGAGGGATGGCTTGTCATGAGAGCAGGCCTAAAAAGTGTCAATTTACCTGGGTTGAGTTTTAGATTTATGATGACAAATGATGAAGACTGGTTTGGTCACCTTAATGCTTATTTTAGAACTGAGGTTAGTCAAATAAAAGATACCATAGATGAGGGGTCCAAGAATATTCTGGAAGACCTCTTAATTTTTCTTCATGCACATAAATATCCTTCAACGATAAATGATTTAGCACCTTATTTGCAAGAGAAATGCGTCCATTTTATTTCAACATTGATTGTTGAGATTGAAGAACATCTTGCACATCTTTCAGAAGCTCTCTATCAAGAAATGAAAAATTAGGAGATGCCAGAAAAAATCAACATTTTTTATCATACCATGCAGTCCATCACCAATATGCATATGGGGCCAAAGAGGATTTTTTTGGGCCACAATATAGGTATAAGTCAAAAAATACAAAGTTCAAAAGAATAACTGTGAGAATATTCTCACCCAATTAGGTGTTGAGACTATATCATGAAAATGATCTCAATTAGGTGTTGAGACTATATCATGAAAGCAGAAAGCTAACTGCACAATTCTAAATACAAGTTGAACAGTTGAGCCAAGTTGAAAATGCAACAATTCTAGCTAGTCAAATAGAATTATAGAACATTAAGAATATAAGGATACTGTTTATCTATAAATCTGCTCGTGCTCATAAATATTATCCTAAAAGAAGACTATCAAAGGCCATTGCTTTCACAACATTCTCATTTATTGCAATGCTTCAGAGAGAAAAAATGACATAAGAGAACTTGCACCAAGGATGTTTTCTTAAAGGAATATTTGAGAAGAAAGCTTATTTTTGTATCTGTAGCAACTAATAGATTTGGATCCCTATAGAACATGTTCATTAATTAAAATAAACACAAAGAACACTATTAAGCCATGGAAGTGTATCAAACTATCAAATAATTCACTAAAGACTAAAGTAGGAGGATAGAAGTGCATCATGGCAATAGAATGTTGCCAATCACATAAACCAACCTATCATTCAATGATCAGTGTTACATTGTAGATGTTATTTACAAATCCAATTGTTCTCAATTTTAACATTGTCTGAACACAAGATGCCAAAAGTGATAATGAAGGTTATGGTATAAAAGACTATGCCATGCATACTTATATTATCTGAATAATAGATAGCTCTCAATTCAACTATATTTCCCTTCTACCTATTAAATGCAAGAAAACAAAAATTGTCTATTCTAAATTTGAAAAGGAAAGGATTTCTCCAATGCAAAAGAGTGCAAAAAAATTTGAATTGAATATAACCTGTAGTGAATCCACCATGGAAAAACATATAATATAGTAAATTACAAATATATTTTGTATCAATTTATATTGTGCAAAAAAATAAATAAATCCCCTCCATTATGTGAGAATCTCCAATCATTTATTTCCAACAAGAATACCTACATGAGAGATTTGTTCATGTACTTCATGACCTTTCAAATTCATTAGGGTTTCCTCCTCAAAATTCTCATGCCCCTCAAGTAATATGTTGAGGTACTTGTATAAGTTGCTCTGTATCATTAGCTTGATACTTTGTAGCTCCTGAGAAAAATTTTCATCTTTGTAGATAATTTTTTCCTATCAATATCCAATATAGATATCAGCTAAAATTTAACTCACCTATTTGTTACAATTTCATTCACTTCAGTGAATTGTAGATATTCAATAACTAAGAAATATAGCCAAGTGATTCATGAGATGCTACACAGATGACCATGAAGATCAGTTTCAACTATCCTATACAAAAACAAAAAACATATGATTATGCAACTTCAAGGCAACCAAAGCTAATTCAGAATGAGGATAATGAATCAAAATGCGTTAAATATTTTAGTAAGAAAAGCATCAGAAGTTCACAATGATAAGCTACTAAATTCTGAATTCCCTAAATATGTGAATCCCACACCCTAGAGGTTTCTAAAAATTTACTTCAAATGGTGCTTTGAAGGTGATCCTAGTCTTGAAGTAATAGCTTTCTATAGAGATAGTAAAGGGATGATGAAGCTTTGGTTTTCCACAATGCCAAATAACTATACAAACAAAATGGTTGAGGCCATGAGAATAAAAATAGAGATGATCAAATATTTTTAGACAAAAGTCATTGAATTCCTTCGTGTTGAGACCAAATCCAAAATCCTTTGGTCCCACTTAGCAAACACAAAGAAAAGAGAACCAATGAATTGGAAATTAGCTAAGCTTCACAAGGGTTATTAGAGCTCCCATATAGAAAGGATACTATACTTAACACAATGAAATACATATGATATGGCAAATGAAGCCCCATGAAATACACTACAAATAGAATCATCACATTGCATGCAAGAACACAACAAAGGAAAAATTTATTTTCATCTTCAAGATCTTAATTAAAACAACTTCCTAATAAAAAGAATAGAAAAATAAATAAATAAACCTAGCATTGAGCAATAGTAACCAGATGTTCCAATATACCCTAAACCCTAAACTAGTCAAATGAATAGTGAATTGCTTTAATCTACTTCTACATATGTGATCCATGCACAATTCTGCAATGATCCCAAAATCTGATTATTATTGCCTTCAAACAATCTCACTTCCTTAAAATATAAGTTTGTACAAACCACTGAGCTCTGTTTTTGTATTCTATACCAAACTGTGTGCAACAACATTAGTTATTTTATTTGAACACTAGACCTCTTAAAAAAGATAAAAAAAGTCCTTGACTCTTGAACCATTTAGCCTTCACAATAAAGGCTCATTGACAACTATAGTTGATGACATCCTCAGATTAAATTTATATGCAATTTTTTCTACTAAAATGCATGCCAAAAAATAGGGGGGAAAAGGTTCAGGCTACACAGTTAAAGTCTATTTTATAGTTTGAATTTTTTTTCCTTCTTCTGTATAAGATAACACAATATTTCAGTTGAAATCCAATGAAAAATTAAAACAAAGGTACTTTTTACAAAACCACAACTTTTCCAATAAGGGTTAAGAATAATTTCATAATATATACAATCTTTCCAGTAGGATCCACAAGCATTGAAATGGATTTAATATGCACGGCCTATAAGAGAAAATGGAAAATCTACACAGTATGACTAAAAGCATAGCTGATCTAAAAAGGTACAACCCAAGCTACAAAAGACCATCAAAACTTTTCAAAAAATAGAAACAAGAAAAACTAATAGAAATTTCATGTTGATCCACCTCTTCCTATATGATCGAGTCTTTTTATTGTGGAATATTTGACAAAGATTAAAAAAACGTTGAGAAACAAAGGGTTCAGGATGCAAAATGGACTCCATTAATTACCTTGTCTGGTAGACCTAGTGATGCGCAAAGTGGAATCTCCAAATCAAGGGTGGACCTACTGGCTTCTCTTTTATCTTCTAATCAAATGGTTTCTCTTCTTCAGATTCATATGCATTCCCCTTCACACCTTATTTGGAAAAACCTTATTTTCAAGTTGTAGCTAACCAAATTGGAGAAGAGGAAGATTTTGGAGGAGCGAGAACCAATAGTGGCGGGAAAAGCAGCAAAAAAATGGTGAAAAGCAACAAAAAAGGGCCAAAAATGATGAACGACTAAGATCTGTTTAATCGTAAAAAAATAATATAATTAATATAATAGTAATAATATTAAATTATATATAATATAATTATAAATATTATTATTTTTAATAGTATATATAGGTTATATTATTATTATATATTGTATTCTATAATAAATAAATAAATGATTATAATTAATATATTCTTATATAGAACAAATTAAATTAATATATAAAAATCTGATAGTTTAATTGATCTTTGGAGAGATTAGGAAAAAGAAAGAGAGATAGAGGGGGATACAATTATATAGAGAGAGAAATATATACTAACACTTGCACCTAAAGGAGGTTCAAGGATTGCATCGATAGAAAACTATATGTATGTTAATATGTTAGAGAGTATGTGTTTGTGCATGGATGTGCTACAAATTCTAGTTACATGTGGCTAGCTTAAACAATTAATAATAAGTGATAAATAATGGAATGAAATAAATTTAGATAAATCTAGATTAGGGCTCCCCAACATACTTTGCACTCTTGGGCTTAGATGTAGTGAAGTTAGGGCTCCCTAACATGCTTCCTCTCTAACCCCATCATGGTGGACTATTGGAATAACACTATTGATTCTTGACTCCTTAAATTATCTATTCAAATGGATTGAAATTATAATTGATAATATATATGTATTATATGTACCATAGCTCTTATTGAATCATTGGTAGAACTATATGTTATCTAACATGATTGCAGGACCAAATTATTTGTGTGACTAATTATTTAGTTATTTTTATTTGTGAAATGTTAAAAAAAATTATAAAATATGTGAAGGCCTTAAGACTACACTGAGAGGCAATGCCTTCCATGCAATAGATATTTTTGGTGCACCAAGCAACCTAGACAGCCAAATGGCCCACTTAGGTAGGGGTCCCATGAGGGGGGCTTAAGCTCTAATATGGATTATGATCAAATTCAAAAGAAAAAAGAATAGAGGAGTAATAGTCATTTATTTAGTCATTAACTTAGTCATATATTTAGTCATTTTTATTTGTCTGTTATTAGTCATTTATTTAGTCATTTTTATTTTTCTAATATTATTCATTTATTTAGCCATTTAGTTGTGATTTTACTTGATGACCAAATTAACTTCACTTATAAATGACCAAATTAGTCAATTATTTGTCAAATTCTACTAGTGGTAGTCACGTGACTAAATTTTTTAGTCACAAAGTCATTTATTTGCCAAATTCTACTAGTGACAAGACTAAAATTTAACTAGCTAAGTTGTCTATTCATGGTTTTGATACTGTGGGAAAACAACCACTCAGTGTGATAAAATTACCTATTAAATCCAGTAGGGTTACATTGCAAACTCCTATTCATGTCATGCCTCAAGAACTCTCATATAATCTTCTCTTATGTAGACCTTGGATTCATGCAATGAATGCAGTTCCCTCAACGTTACATCATCTAGTGAAGTACACTTACAAAAACAAGGTTCACACAATCAAAGCTAATATCTAATTAGAAATTTGTTTACAAACTGAAATAGGAATAAAAGGTCCTTTGAGAATGTTGATACCAGCTTCAAAATTTGAACTTGTACAAGAAGAAGAAAAAGAGAAGTGTTTATCATCAATGACAAAGTTATTAGACGATGATTGGTGCTCATTGGATTTTACACCTACATTCATGGGAGAATACAAGATTATACACAAATCAAGAAAAGAGAAATAATATGCCACAATATCAATATAACCTAAGTCATAAAAACCATGTGAGTCCACAAATTTTAGCAAAGAAGAGGAAAACCCAAATTATACACCCATATATGATGAGTGTGATCATAAAAAACTACCTTCTCCAAAAGAAATGGAAAAACTTTATGGAAGAGGTCATGGGATTTTGAAACAACTTGGCTATAATGGATAAGGATGTGGTGTTAAAGAACAAGGTATTTGTGTCCCTATAGAACCTACCTTGCAAGAACAATCAAGAGACCATCTTGGTTATTGTCCTTCAAAATAAATGAAAGCATCAAAGAAACCTTTGCTCAATATCAATGTCATCATGCAAAACACTCCTAGGAAAAATATTGCTTCATCTTCAAACACATGTCTTAGTGATGATTGGGGTTCATTATATTTTACACCCTCCTTTAAGGGAGAGTAAAAAATATTACAATCTAAACCTAGAGATTCTTGTGTATGTATGGCACCTTGTAGTAAGCAAGAAGTATCTTTGTCACAAAATAAAGGAACGTCTTATACTATTGATCAAGAGATTACCTTGTCAAGGCTTCTCCAAGCTTGCTTGATATCTCTCCCTCTAAGAACATGAAAGAAATTCTACAACAAAATATCATTTTGTGCATATCATTGAGTGCATGGTCATTCAACCAATGAAAGTAATGCCTTGAGTAACAAAATTCAACATCTTAAGGATTGTAGTGCTCTTCTTTGTGTTGATACACTTAATTCCTCTTATTAATACTGATTTTCATCCTATCATGTTTCTCATCACTATGTGGCATTAGTAGCTTTATGTACTTTACTCATTGTCAGTCATGGTACAATATTAAGTGCAACCATATTTTTCATGGTAGCAACATGATAGTCCTTGGTGGTTGTCCTTGTCTCTATGCTTGGGGGGAAAGGATAAATTGTTTTGGGAGACATGCATTCTTTTCAAGGATCCCCTCATCCTCTCTTTCTACTTAAAATACCAACGTAGCAATTATGTTGACATTTTAATTGGGAAAATATTGTCCCCCATTCATTGTTTACATGTTCCCTTAATAGTGATGATAGCATACATCTCCTAGGAAGTGTAACATTTTTATGCAAAGTGTGGATTTCTTGATCTTGTGACATGTCTTCTTTGTGGTGATATTGTGCTTGATGTCTTATAAGAGTGTGATCTTTCTTGGAATATGGCATTCCTCTTAGTGGTAATGCTATGGTTTACATTCCCTAAGTTGTGAATCTTTTATTCTTCAACTATTCCTCTCTTGGTGGTGATGTCAAGTGTCCAAATAAAATGAGAATTTGAAAGAGGGTCTCAATAATGGAATGATCTAAAAGTTTAAACACACTCACAATCTTCATAATTTCATCAAAAAAAGAGATCTCCAAGGGATAGGATTGACTTTCAACCTTGACCTATATGTCAACCCTATTAGGAGATCTGTTGTTTTCTTATGATAGAAATGATTGATTGACACTTTTTGGAGATGATTTAAAATGCATTAACAAACTAAACTATGTGACCTAACACTTTAAATGTTGAATATTATGATAACAAAAACAAAAATGATACTTTGTAGGTGGATCTGAGAATGGTAGAATGGTGTGCACCTAGCATAAAAAGTAGGTTCTAAGCTTTGTAGTAGGACTAGTTTTCCCTAGGGTGAATGGGTCCTAGTGCATGGGTCTAAAATCTAATTTTGCAATCCTCAGATCTTCGATATAAGATTTTGATTTCTCCAGGTTTCACTATCGGAAAGTCAAAAATAAAATTTGTAGGTGTGTTTTCGTGTCTTGATAACAATGATGAAAACTTTGAAAACTTTGCGAAATTGCTCCTTTGATCAGTCTTCAATCCTTCTTCACCTGTAAATCTGCATATACAAAGAGAGAAGAGAAATATTTATTTTTGGGTGAATGGGGGTTTTCCTTAGTCAAACCCCATATTGGTAATTAAGCCTTGATAATGAAATGATGATAAATGGAAGGAATTGATGAATGAACAAAGATGTCACAACTTACCAAACCCTTAATGGATTCCCTTAGAGGATTGAAGTCTAACACATCTCTTTAAGGTTTGGATCTTGCATGAATTGACTTGATTAATTACTTGATTTAATGCTTGAAACTACATCACAATGTAAGCTCCAAAACATGACATGAGCACACATGAACTTTGACATGATGATATGATCTTGATTGTTTTTGTAGATGACTCATAATGATTCTCTTCAATGCTCTTGACAATAATATTTTCTCTTGTAAAAGTTTTCATTAATGCTAGATAATGTTGCTTAGATTTGAATTGATAAAAAGACCTTGTATTTATAGGTGTTTATCTAATTTATCAAAACTTAGATTCCAAAAGATGACATTTGAAACTTGAATTTGAATCATTAAAATGTTTCCAAAAATATATTAAAAATTGGGTTCTAAGACTTAAAGGGGACCCACTCACCCTTGGGCGAATGGGTCTAGGGACCTAAATCTAGGACACTCAATTTCCAAGGTGTTTAAATTAATGTTGGAAATTGTTTAATGCAGGTTTACCTTTTGGAAAACAAGAATAATAAGGCTTCCGAATACATAATTTGGTCAATTAGAGGCTTAATCAAGTCCGCTTAATTAAGGTGATGCAAACATACTGTGAAATTGTAAAGGTATACAATTTTCTACACAACATTTAAACCCCACTTTAGTGAGAGTATGAGCCCATGCTCAAACTCACACTAAAGTAGAAAAATAAGTGAAGAGAGGTCTAATTGTATAATTGTTGGAAAGATAAGATGAAAAGGATCAAGGATGATGATCAAGCCCCTAGGATATAAAATCGCATGGAAAACCAACAAATGCACAAGGAGACACATGCATGCAGTAATGACAAAAGATACACAATCATACGATGTCAAAATTACTACAAAAGAGATGAACTAGCAAGTTGTATTATGCCACATCCATCAAACATTCTCACATGGCTCCACTGGAAAGAAATTTGTGTTATGCTAGGTGGCCATGAAAATATTCTCACAATATCTAGTGTATTTAGATATACACTAGGTGAGCCCCAAGGAAATAGGGTGAGAAACACACACTAGGTCTACAAGGTGTGAACTCACAAAAAAGGTGGAAAATGGGCAAGTTGTGCCAAGTCTACAGGCTCCCATATGTCTACCATACCAAAATTTATACTCTTTCATAACTTTGATAAGGTGCCACACAAAATGGTCATAGGTTTCACAAGGCTAGCAAGCTACATTATGCTATACACTCATGAAATAAAGGCATCACTAGCAAGCAATTTGTGCTATGATTGGTGGCTAGGAATTAGGTTAGGATAGTCAAAGGGGTTTTTCTTATTTCATGAAAGGTATCACTTTAGGGAACATCACACTTGATATCACCACCAAGAGAGGACTAGGTGAGGGATAAAAGATTCAAACCTTAGGGAATGCAAGCCATAGCATTACCACCAAGAGGAATGTCATATGCCAAGAAAGGTCACCCTCTTGATGGACATCAAACCTAATTTCACCACTAAGACACATCACATGAAATAATAAGACCACACTTTGAATAAGGTCATGTCATTATGCAAACAATGAGCAAGATGCTTAATGAGCCCACTTTAAAGAAATTTCTAAACACCTTGTTGTGAGAAATTGCTTTAAAGTAGAAGATGATAAGTTCCAATACATGAAAGCTTATTTGGAAAGCCCTATGCCAATGATATGTTTCCAAATTAACCTACATCATGGAAAGGAGGTTTCTAACCATATGCAATACTAAGATAACACATAAGGGATCCACATATTTGGGGTCAGTTTCTATCTTTGCTATAGTGTTATAATAGAGCTTGGAACCGTCATCATTCCCCAAATACTTGTAGAAAAATGAACACAAAGGAGGAATGACACATATAGAGTGAAAACATAGGGGAATATTTTTGGGTCAACATGGAAGAGACCTAAGTGTCTCAACACCTTGTGTCATCCCCAAAAGGAAAACACAAGACAAATGAAAATGCAATGGTTATGACATATAGAAGAGTGTAGATACAAATAGAAGAATTCCACAAAAGATTCACGTCCTTTGTATCCTTGCACCAATGGAGTGACAAGGATCATCCAAAGTAGGCTCATAAACATAAAGAAATGCTAAGCAACACAATATGGGGGATCACATTACGCACATGCAATCACACAAAGAACATAATTTTAGACATATAGCTAGTATGACACATGTGATCCAACCTAAAGGAAGTCATCTACATCCCAATCTTGTTCATCATATATGGAAGGTGGATAACTAGCCAAAGGGGAAACAATGAGTGCCATATTAGGACAAGGCTATCTAACCCCTTCCCCCCAAGTGCAGGACAAGGATGAGTTGAGATAGGTGATGAGAATGTGCTCCTTGCAATATAGAAATGATTTTCATGACATGCAATACATGTAATAGTGAGTATGTCTTGATTCTACAACTATCACATGGAAAGAAGAAAAATGTGTGCATTATATCCAATTACATCGATAATATCATTTTCACATATCAACCTCTATAAATCATGACATTCATTAGTAAGATGCCCTAGATTTTTATGATATACAGTAAGATTCCCTATTCCAATCTTCAAAGAATGTTCATTGGGAACTTGTAAACCAATATTCAAGATAAGCTTGGGATATTGAAATTTCCCTCCTTCACTCACTTGTGCATGACTCTCTGTGACTATCAGAATTTGGTTAGTCATCACAAAGCAAAACTTCCTCCAACCGTCCTAAAAAATCCAAATTTGTGCCTCATAATAATTTCCAACCATTCAAGAAACAAAAGAAAGGATTTATACAAATAAATTGACTTCAAACAAATCAACATGTCAAGTCTCAAGTGGCTGCTATAAAAAAAAAAATCCATATCAATTCAAGGATAAGAATAGGAAATTTACTCTATTACCTGATACCCTTTATTCCGTCATGTTGCAACTCTTGAGCAAGAACCTAATTACCTTTCCTCCCATTATAACTCTTGATACAACTAATCCTTTACCGCTGAACCACAATCCTTATCACCGATAAAATGGACATGATATAGAATGATGTATGTGTCTTAAAAATATTGTGCGAGACCTAATTGATTCTAATCACACCTAGATTGGTGGTGTTAATGATCAAGGAAATAAGTATGTTGCCCCACCCAACCAAAATTTGCAAATTTTCACCAATCTAATGCCAAATAATATCTCATTTGTTAAAGCTAGTGACACCAAGAATGATGTGATGAACGTTTACAACATACAAGATATGACTAATAATAACATGAGTGATAATGAGGATGATATACAAACTATGGTCAACCTCATAAGGGCCAAACCAGTTTGTCTCTTGAAATTTTTTTCTCACAAATGACATAATCAAATGTGCACCCGATGGTCATATTTACATCATTGGAAGAATTAATGACAAGCCTACTAATGGGATATTAATTCATCCTATGTGTGTAGAGAATGTGATCACAGAGGAATTCTTGTTTGTGCATGAAATTTACCAAGACTCTTATGAACAATCAAAAGCATGGATCAAAACACATAATGTTTTGTCTTGCCCTATGATAGGTTTGATCACTCTCTGATTAAAAGTCAGACCAAAACAATTAGATGTCTCATTCTCCATCATCTTGTCATCATACCAATTCCATGTGAAGCTAGGATATTCATAGCTATGATCCATGGATGCTATCCTATTGGTAGTGCATAAATGCTTGAAATTTCTATTTGACAATGAAATATTTACTATGCATCGTAGTGGTTTTAATCCTATCTTCCTGTGGGAAATTTTCATTGGATTTCTTTTGACTTGAACACATGGAACCTATTAAGCCTCGTAAGGACTTATTTTTCAAATCTTATCAAAAATTCAAGGAAAAGTACATAGAATAATTATCTCTTAGCAATATCTTGATTCCATGATTGAACCTCCTATCATTGATGAAACTATGATTAACCCAAAAGCCCTTCCAAATAACCAAAACAAATCCATCACAAATCCTCTACCTATATCCTATAAGATACCAAGAGATAACCATACAATTCCTATTATGCCTCATAAGATCAAACAAGTTTATAAACCTAAAGATAAAGTGGTTGACCAACCCTCAATGGCTCCTTTTGTTCCTCCCTTGTAGGAAGAAAAGAAAACTATGGTTGATAAACCCACTCCTACACCATCACAACTGAAAACCATGCAAGAAGAAATTGAAATGCTAAAGACTGTAGGCGAAGACATCGTGTTATTTCTTGTCAAGTAGAAGATAAGAACAAACCAACAACCAAAGATCAAAATCAAACTCAAAAAAAGCATGATGATTCTCCACAATAACATGAAACTTCTATGGAAATTATCATTAGACATCTTGCTATGATAAACTTGGATAATGATGATGAGATTCTTAAGATTAATGAGGAAGTGCATAATGAGCTGAATTTTTTATTTTCCTCTTCCATGAACTTAGATGACAACAACTAGGATGATTATCCTAACAAGAGTGACTCACCACATGTTGAACCTGGTGATTTTCCTAGTACGACATTCATTGTTGCCCCTTTGGCTTGTTATATTCCTTTCATATATGATGAACAAGATTGGGATGTGGATGAATTTCTTTAGGTTGGCTCACATGTATCATACTAGCTTTATGTCTATTCATGTTCTTTGTGTGATTGCATGTGCATAATGTAATCCCCTATATTGTGTTGCTTGGTGTGTCTTTATGTTTGTGAGCCTACTTTGGATAACCCTTGTCACTCTGTCGGTGCAAGGATACAAAGGAAGAAAATATATTGTGACATTCTTCTATTTGTATCTACATTATTCTATATGTCATAACCATTTTCCTTTCATTTTTCTTATGTTTTTCTTTTAGGGATGATGCAAGGTGTCGAGATATTTAGGTCTCTTCCATGTTGAACCAAAATGCTTCTTCTTTGTTTTCACTTTCTATGTGTCATTCCTTATTTTTTTTTGTTTTTCTATGAGTATTTGGGGAATGATGATGGTTCCGAGCTCTATTATACCAATGTAGCAAGGACATATGTTGACCCTAAATCTGTGTATCCCCTATGTGTTATCTTAGGATTACATATGGGGGGAAACCTCCTTTCCATGATGTAGCTTCATTTGGAAACATATGTTTGGAATAGGGCTTTCCAAATAAGCTCTCATGTATTGACCTTTATCATCTTTTACTTTAAAGTAATTGTTCACAGCAAGGATTTTAGAAATTTCTTTAAAGTGGGGAGCATTAAGTATCCCACTCATTGCTTGCATAATGACATGACCTTATTCAAACTGTGGTCTTCTTATTTTATGTGATGTGTCTTCTTGGTGGTGACATTAGGTTTTATGTCCTTCAAGAGGGCTACCTTTCTTGGCATATGATATTCCTCAAGTGGTGGTAATGCTATGGCTTGCATTCCCTAAGGTGCAAATCTTTTATCCCTTAGCTACTCCTCTCTTGGTGGTGATATCAAGTGTGATGTTCCCTAAGGTGAGACTTTTCATGAACTAAGAAAAACCCTTTTGAATATCATAAACTAATTCTTAGCCACCAAGCATAACACAACTTGCTTTCCAATGGTGCCTTTATTTCATGAGTGTCTAGCATAATGTGTAATGCCCTGTCGCGCAAACCCCAAAGGAACAACTAAAAAAAATGCAATTTTTTTTTTAAGAACAAAAGGAATGTACTTTAAGTATTCCAACATAACTAATGTTCCAAGTTGCACAACTAAGTCCCTTGGGGTACATGAGGTGACATTACTAAACTATCCCATAACAAAGTTAACGGGTGAAACATTAAATTACCAATTACATAATCCATTCATTCACATATCATCACTTAATCATTCATTAACGATAACCAAAATGATATGAGTAAACCATCCATGCAAATTATAATAAATTAATCATGGAAATATTAAATACATATTTCCACAGATGCAACATAACATTAATAGTATTTACAAATAGTAGTTCTAGAATGATTTACATGGTGTGATAATACATTACATCAGTCTGATAGTACATATCAATGAACACATATACAAAATTACATTATAAGTCTTCCCAAGGCACGTGGGATTGATATATCAATACATAAAATACATTTGGTAACATATGAACCCTGAATCAAACTGCATCTGCAAAAATCTACACTGAAAGGTAGAACTGCATCATAAGGGGACCCAACGGGGTGCGTAGCACATTCCACCCGACCACCCCCATGCTAGGAGTAAATAAGGAAGGATCCCCGACCAAGTACATCCAAACAGTCATGCAAGACTAAACTTCAAACAAGAAAAACAAGAGATCACAAAGGAAATATAATATCAAAAGATCACTCGCAAATCATAACAACAATAAATCACCAAAACATAGCAATAGACCTCTTCCAAAGGATTTCAATAAAACAACTCAAAGGGAATGCTAGAGGAGAGTGTCATCACATGGCCTTACATGGATTATCCAGAAAACCTATCACAAGGTGCCGCCTCCATCTATGGTTATCCTGACTGCCTATATCAAGGTGCCGCTCCATAGGGTGACTCATACAGAACTGTTAACCTCTCGTGAAGAAAAGGAAACGATCATGCCAACCACGGCCTTCTCGGCCTACCTTTAGTCTATGAAATCCCTAACAAGCAGACAAGGCATCCATAATTATCTTATTAATGTTTTACTACCCACCCCCTAATTAATTAATTAGGTTATCACTTATTACTCTAACTCTAACGTGGGTTATCCTAATAGCCCCTTTGTGCATCGATGCCCACGTAGAGCCACTCTCCTAGAAACCCAAAACATAAAAATCCAATTCCAAGGAGTTGTACTAGCAAGAACACTGAACCACAAATGGAACATCCGTGAGGAAAAACCATCTTGCCAAAATCATATGTAACAACACTCATAAAAATGGTACAACTCCATTTGTAAACTCAAATCACAACTAAAACATAGGGACCAAAATCAAATTAAAAGATCAAAATAAAACATCATTTCCCCACCTCTGGAAGTCCCTATAAGTAACTTAAACTCCTATAGAAGGATAACAACTGAAGGATTTTTCCCACAATACAAAATCCTAATTAAGAGAAAACCACAATTAACTCAATGAAAATTTCAAGAGTAAACAATTACGTAAAACAACACCATATAACACATTTCGTTACAAAATAATTTCACCAAGAAAATAAATAAATTTGTTTACTCAAGAATATTCAACTTAATTTAAATCACATGGTTTATTTCTAATTTACTCGATTACACTATAACATTGCAAATTTATTTAATTATTCCATAATCTCATCATAAATACCATCTTTATTTATATGTATACATATATATATGTTTTTATGTGTATATACATATATACATATATATAATAAAAAATATATAAAAATTATGCATTTTTTTTTAATTCAAGGGGTAAACGCTTTTGACCAGAGCTATGAATCAGATACAACCATTCAACAATACCACCCCAACGGGGTTTGAACCTTTGGTGGCAAGAACAACAATGCCACCTATAAACCATCACACCATGCCAATACCGACAAAAATTATGCATTTAAATCATATCATAAAAATAAATAAAATAACTCACTATAAATTACAGCTATATATATATATATAAATATATATATATACATATATATATATATATAAATATATATATATACATATATATACATATATATATATACATATATATACATATATATATATACATATATATACATATATATATATATATTCATATAATATATACATATCATAAAAAAACAAACTTAACGTCAAGTTTAAAAAAAACATTGAATAGCAGAATACCCCACACAGTTGCAGTTGTGGTACTACGTACCTCCCAGTGGGGAGGCCACAACCCCCACACGGCTGCGTCCAGCAACCTCGGCTATTGTGTGCAGCCGATGGTGGATGCATACGACCCACCATGGGGTTGGGGGTGGTACGGCGGCAACCACTCCCCCAACAAATATAAATTTTATTTTTTTTTTTATTTTTTTTAAAGAAACTCAGGACACAACCCTACAATATATATATATATATATTTTTTATTTTTTTTATGTTTTTTTTTTTCAAAACAACAGAACATGGAAATCGAAATGAATATAAATATTTTTTAATATATTTTATTTTCTTTCAATCACCAGAACATAGAAACCCTGAAGTACATATATTTTTAAAAATAAAAATAGAATATCACATAAGAATATGTATATATATATATATATATTATATATATAGGTATATATATTTTCCCACAATATAAAATAAATAATATGAACAACAGTCTGGTGTTTTCTCCAGACACAAACTAAATCTAGGCATACAATTTAAACCCCATGATAAATTGATTTTTCCATTTCAAACAAGAATTTCACAACCAGATTTGTTGAAGAGAATTCAGAAGATTTCTCAATAGTTTTCTACAGAAGATTTAAAAGTTTGACACAAACAAATTTCAACAACAAAACCCTCTTTCAAACATAGCTATCAATTTAGAGTTTGGGAGACATGATTTTCATTTCCCTTACAAAACTATCAAAACAAAAAAAATAATAAATCAAAAAGAACCTAGAGTCCTTTGTTTGATGTCAAATCCAAACACTGCAGCCCTTCTTCCTCTTTCAAAAACAGATTTCCTCTGCAATTCCTTCTCCAATTCCTTCTTTCAGCTAACTTCTGGATCAATATTATATTTTTCCTTCCAAGAACAATTTTTAACAGAGAAGCACACACATATATTTTCTTCAACCTTTGTTACTTATTCTTTTCCAAACAAAACCAAAAAAACCCATTGTGTGTACAAAAACTTCTTCCTCTCACAATAAAATAAAGAAAAATAAACAAAGCTCTTCTTTTTTCTCAAAAATCCAACCCATGCATTGGTTCTTTTTATTGCTTTAAAAGCTCACATTTATCTTCACATGATATTATCCTTAGATTTTATAATATTAATATTTTGAAAAAGACAATTTACAATTATCACAAACATTATTTATTTAAATTAATTACTTTATACCTTTTTAATAAATTAAATAACTTTTAATTTACAATATTTTAAATCCAACATTTAACTAAATTAAAATTAATCATATCAACAAAATAACATTATTTAATCTCATATAAAATAAAGATAAATTAAATAACAACTAACCACAAATAAAATAAATAATCAATCACCAAACAATACAAAGACAAGGACAAGGTCAAGACCTCGACACCGAAAGACTCACAACAAGGTGACAGACTTGGGATGGGGACACTTCCTTATCAACTTCCTTTTTCAACATCATACCCGTTGGGTTTATGGGACATGCTCAGTCCTGACAAGCAGGTGGAGTTGATGTCTTGTACCTACATCCTACATAGAAACAAACATCAAGTAGCATGTAAATCTCCATCGTAGACACACTGTGAAAGGTAATCACCGGGTAGCAGGGCGCTCACAAGTGAGTGATGCTACTCCATTCTTCCACCAAGACTCACTAAAAAACACATCAAAAACCATAGCAACATAGAATGACAACATCACCACATATAATATTAAAGAAAACCATAGCATAACCAAATAATATAACCACCACATAATGTATCATCAAACATCATAAGTAATGTCAAGTGCAGCAAACCAACCAAACTATGAATCCACACACAACCAAGTCGGTGAACTAATCACCATCACAAACCAAGTACCAAACCAACACATAATAGTATCAAAGAGTATTAGCAACATGAGGGGTATTACATAATGTAGCTTGCTAGCCTTGTGACACCTATGCCCATTTTGTGTGGCACCTTATCAAAGTTATCAGGGAGTATAACTTTTGGTATGGTTGATGTATGGAGCCTATAGACCTTGCATGACTTTCCCATCTTCTACCCTTTTTGTAAGTTCACACCTTGTAGACCTAGTGTTTGTTTCTCACCCTATTTCCTTGGGGCTCACCTAGTGTATATCAGACTGCACTAGCCCTTGTGAGCATATTTTTTAGGGCCAGCGAGCATAACACAACTTTCTTTCCAGTGGAGCCATGTGAGCATGTTTGATGGACCTTGCATAATACAAATTTCTAGTTCATTCCTTTTGCATTGATTTTGACTTCGTGTGATTGGATATCTTGTGTCACTATTGCATGCATGTGTCTCTTTGTGCATTTGTTGGTTTGCCACGGGATCTTTGATCCTAGGGGCTTGATCATCCTCTTTGGTCTTTGTCATCCTATATTTCCAATAGTTGTATAATTAGACCTCTCTTGACTTATTTTTCTACTTTAGTGTGAGTTTGAGTGTGGGCTCATACTATCACTAAAGTGGGAGATAAATGTAGTGTAGAAAATTGTATACCTTTACAATTTCACACTATGTTTGCATCCCTTAATTAATTAGACATAATTAAGGCTCTAATTGACCAAATTATGCATTCAAAAGTTTTATTATTCTTGTTTTCCAAAATGGAATCCTATATTAAACAATTTCCAACATTAATTTAAACACCTTGGAAATGGTGTGTCATGGATTTAGGTCCCAGGACCCATTCACCCAAGGAAAAATGGGTCTCTTTAAGTCTTAGGACCTAATTTTTAATATGTTTTGGTAGCATTTTAATGATTCAAATTCAGGTTTCAAATGTCAGCTTGTGGAATCTAATTTTTAAGAAATTAGATAAACACCTATAAATACAAGGTCTTTTTATCAATTCAAATCTAAGCAACATTATCTAGCATTAAATAAAACTTCCATAGGAGCAAATTTTATTGTCAAGAGAATTGAAGAGTACACTTATTAGTCATCTACAACATCAATCAATGGTCTGCTACTCCATCCCCCTGATAGTATGCACTAAGCCACCATCTAAGTGTTCCCCTTGACCATCTAGACCCAATGTAAGTGTTATGGTAATGATCATAATCCATCACAAGAGTGGTGACCATGCATTTAGGAGCCATTTAAGCTCCACACGTGGTCTGATGCTAGAGTGCTACATAGGCCACTCTACACAATAATAGATATCATCTCTCATCTATGCAAATGATCTATCGATAGCTAGTTGCACATGCTTTCCATGAATGGAGATGTGTAAGATACAGTGAATGTGTCCTCTAGAGTAATGATCATCTCCTCCATGGGAAGATGAAAGGTACAAGTACCTACATCCCATCTCTCTACTAAGGCCAGTGGCATACCATCATGGTACCTCATAGGTGGCATGAGGTACACCCAAAATAGACCAACCTCCTATAATAACTAAATGTCCTCCTTTGAAAACCAAGTCACTGACTCTTGAAGGAAGTGAAATTGCTTCCCCCCAAAATTTTGTTTGGCTTGAGAGGGAACCTAAGAGACAAAAATTACATAAAATAAGTGCTAAAACAACCAATCAACATCACTAGAGTTGTTCTATGATGCTTTTCAGAAAAAATGGATGCCTAGACCATTTCTGGATGAAGGCCTGGGACACTGTAGCTATTCTAGGACACTTTGTGCCAAAGTGGGACACTTTGCACCAAAGTGGGACACTTTTTACGAAAGTGGGATGCTTTGTGATAATCTATTGTAAGGTCATAAAATCACTCAAATTACATGAAAAAGTATAGAAAATGCATGAAAAATGAAGGAAATGCAAAGAAAAATTCACTCACCATATGTCGGAGGATGCACCGCACTACATCGTCACAAACTAGGTCCTATCTAAGTGACTTGTAAACCTTGCGGCTTGGCATCTTCACTTACTCTGCACTAAAGTAAATTTGCAACAAGGAAAATTTGAAATGAATAGTGAAAAGAGTCATTTTCAAAAGTATATAGTAAAACCCTAGTAAATAAAAGATTATTCATTTAAAAGGGAAATTTAATTAAAATCAACATATTGGGAGCTAGAGGGCTCTATTTTCGACGTCGTTTATTGCGTTGGACTTATAATTCCATCCCCATTCTCATCAACAGTCTATCATTATGTAGTATGGTGCTTGGAAATACCCTATGATACAACTTGCATAATTTGATTTGGTTTCATGCTCACCCTGATTCCACCTCCATAAAGCAAGAAGAATCAAGGGGGCATACATCTACCCTCGAATTCAATTATCCATAGAAGTTTAATAAGAGGATTTTTGAATAACTGGTGAATATGTGTTGTAGGATGCAATTCCTAACATTGTGGTTTTGCAGGTAGCTACAGTGGGGGCTTCATTCTCCCTAATGAATCCATATGATTATCCTTTCTCTTAGCAGTTATTTCCTTTAGCTTGTATATTCATGTAGTATCACATAGCAATTGTAGTGTAGAAAAAACTATCCCTTTACCTTTTCACACTTGATTTGGGAATAATTAATGATAAATTAGACTAAATGTCACCCTGATCTAGTGTTGTGAGGTGTTTTACACATCCACATTAGGTCTTGGGCCCTTTTTAAGCTAAATTAACTTAACTCTACCTTAATTTAATGTTGTAAAATGTATTTATTTAC
>VDFB02357898.1:0-15422 GCA_007258455.2 Sequoia sempervirens
CACATAAATGCCACACCACAGTTCCATAAACATCGAAGTATATCCACAATTAGTGTAAACATCCAATGTTAATCAAACCCCTGTTAACACCATTAAACATTTAAGTACATGCTTCCTTTGATGCAAAGATGACTCACTAACCACACTCCTTACTCAAACATAATTTGGAATATTCCATCAACACCTTGAAATCCAACAAATTCTTTACAATAAATTTCACCTAAAGAACATACTCATTCTATACACCCAACTAACCTTCCACACTCTGTAACACATGATTCCAACCTTGCAAAGAATCAAACCACAAACAACTTAGACTAAAGATAGATATAAAAAAAAGAATACTCACAAATCTAGAAGACTAGAAACTTAAACTTGGAGAAATGTGAAGAAAAACTATTTCTCCCATAAAACACTATTTTTATAGTTCACACATATCCAAAACACACAAGTAGATATTCAATACAAAATAAACATGGAGTAGAAACTAGGACACCGCACTACCATACTCAACACTTTTTACCACATGACTTACTCTTTTATTCAAATTTTCTCAAAATCACTTTGAAACCAATCACTACAAACACCTTCTCAATATTTTCAACATACTTACAACATCTCAAGCACACAATAGATTGATCTCCAAAAGAACTTACTCATCATTGCTACTTTAGAGGTTGATACTAGTGACAATAGTGATGAGAAAACATAATGTAAGCAACTACTACCATCTTTGCAACACCTTCACAAGAATCTCTAGTACTTTACAACATATCCAACAGACTTATGAAGTAATGAAATCACTAACATTGTGTTGACATCAACACTAACAAATCCAGACACAACATTAATATTAGAAACATACCAACACACTTACTTCCTCAAGAGTTGACATCAATGCAACAATACTCTGTTGAAATCATTGACAACACAAGCTAACACAATCTTCCAACACAATATCCAATGTTTGACCTTTGATTAGAAAAAATGTGCTCTCCTTGCTCCATTCTGTCAGGATGCAATAAAGAAAGTGGTATTCTCTATGGGTACCTAGAAGTCTCTAGGTCCATATGGTTTTTAGATTGATTTTTTTCAAAAAATTTGGTATCTTGTGAGTGAAGATGTTTGGGGTGTAGTAGAGAAATGTCATGTGTGTGAAAATTTTTAGACCTTGGAATTCTGCTTTTCTTGCTTTGAGATCCCTAAGGTTTGTGAGACCAATTCCTTTGATCAATACAAGCCTATTGCTCTTTGTAATTCCGTTTATAAAGTGGCAACTAAGGCTATGGAAATTAGACTCTAGGCATGCTTGGATAGCCTCAGTTTTGAGGAGTAGAGCGGATTTTTGAAAGGGACAAATTCTAGATGGCATAGTGGTTGCCTACAAAGTTATTCATTATATACAAAGTAATAATAAGGAGGATATAACAATTAAATTGGATATGAATAAGGCCAATGATAAGATCCCTTGGTCCTTTCTTCTCAGTGTCAAAAGGAAACTTGGCTATAGTGATTTTTGGTACTGACAGGTTCAAAGTTGTATTTCTTCTACTTCCTATGCGGTTCTTATTAACGGTGTTTCAATTTATTTTTTAGGTTGTGTGGGCTTTGTCGGGGTGATCCTTTATCATCATTTATCTTTCTCATTCTTGTTGAGGATCTGAGTAGGAGTATCCAAAATGAGGTCATAAATGGTAATCTCAGAGGGTTGCGGGTCTCTCAAGGCTATAATAATATTGCTCATCTTCAATTTTTTTATGACACCCTGTTATTCAGAGAGGCTACTACTAGGGAGGCAAGTGTGTTCAAGAAAGTGTTGCACAAGTATGAACAAGAAATTTGTAAAAAGATTAATGAATCTAAATCATGTATCTTCCTTCCAAGGAGCTATGTCTTTCAAGTATAGAGGTTAAACATATTTTTGGATTTGATTTTGATCACTTTTTGAGTAAGTATCTCAACGTGCCACTTATTTTTTAGAAGCCTGCAACTATTGAGAGGGGAAATTTCCTTAATAATATTCATGATATGCTAGATTCCTAGAAGGGACATTGGCTTTCCATGGCTTGTAGGATTATGCTTATTAAAGCTTCTATGTCTACTATCCCAGTTTTTACTCTATTAGTTTTTCAAATCTCTAGCAAGGTAGCTAAGTTGGTTGATGAAGCATAGAGATGTTTTCATTGGCTTGGATGTGAGGGTAAATTCAAAATTTTCTAGTTAAATGGGATGCTATTTGCAAGCCTATCGATGTCGGTGGTCTAGGGATTTACAGATGTAAGGAAATGAATTTTGTGTTGGGTGCCAAGCTAATATGGAGAGTTTATGAGGACAAGAACAAATTAGAGTAAGATAATTCAGGCTAAATACCTTCAAAATAATTTAGATCTATTGTTCGAGAACTACTCTACCCTTCCTATGGGATCCACCATTTGGAATTTTCTTAGCCACTGTATAGAAATCATTATGCTTGATGTAAGGAAGCACATTGGTAATAGTAGGAAATTGATTTTTGAAGTGATAATTGGCTTGGTTGTGGTCCTCTTAAGGATTTTCCGTGGTTCAAAACCTTATTCTTGCACTTTTTGGGTATTTTTGGTGTTAAATTTGTTGATTGCGTGGAGGGTTGGTCATAACAGATGCTAGAAAGATCTCATTGTTCCCTAACTAGAGCTTAAGAAAGCCTGCAATGACTTGAAGGCTGAGTTGGATAAATGGTCTATTTGTGGGCATGATGAAGATGATAGGTTAGTGTGGGGCAATAAGAGGTCAGACCAAGTAGTGTTGAAGAAGGATTTCTACAAATATTTTAGTAATATGGCCAAAGTTGGTGGGGTGGAAAAAAAATTTGGTTCAAACAAGGTCTTTAGGTAAGATGCATTATTTTCATTCAATCATGTGGAGGAGAAGAGCTCTCAGATGGGATAGGTTTAGAGTGTGTTGTAGAACTAGCACTTTGATATGGGTCTTATGCGATGCTATGGAACAAGGAAATGAGCATCTTTTCCTACACTATAGTTTTTATTGGCACATTTGGTGTAGTTTCCTTGCTAGATGGGAGGTATATGTGACCCTCCCTAAGAGTATTCCTATGCTTTTGGATAGTTGAGTTCTTAAATTCTATAGCCTTGGCCTCAAGCTTATCTAGAGTGTGGTGCCTATTTTTATTGTCTAAAAAAGCTAGTTGGAGATGAATCAGACTCTTTCAGGATTCCAAGAAATTGATTGATAGAGTTTGTGATTTAGTTGTGTAGATGGTGAAATCTGCAAATTGCTAAAGCCTCCAACACACATACACTTAATATGGTTAGTTGCTAAAACAAAATAGATAACATCTCTATGAAATAATACATCAATGCTTCCAAATGCAAACAAATGACAAAAGTAAGCTAACTAAGCATATGAAAAACATGAAGTATGTTTATCTCATAGTGGATTGGTGCTATTATTGAAAATAGCCCTTTCCCAATCCTTGATAGATAAGCTAAATGATTAAATGCCTTGAAGATGGAGTGATGGTGGGCAAAATCAGTTCTCTTGAAGAGAGTGACTTTACATGAATGATTGTGGAGTTGTGGAGGATTTGATCAAGAATGAAGCCTTCTACGCAGGATTATTTTGATGAGAATGCTATGAGAGAGAAATGTGGGATAAAGATTAGGCCAATGATATGAAGCCACTTGTCAACTCGTGATAGGTTGGAGGATGAGCACATTTTGGTCAATGTGCCAAAGAGAGGGAGATTTCAAATTTGAATTTGAGAGTTAATGCTAAGTTTGGACTTGTGCAAGAGATATGTAAGAGCTTATTAATTGCTTGTTGGATGTACATGTCCACTTGTTTTGAATTCAAACTTGAGGGAATATTCCTCAAAGATGCCAAGTTGATGGAAAATGTTGATTTTATAAAATGAATTAAAATGATTTATTGGCAAGTGGGAAAGCTAGAGGATGTGATGGGTGGTTAGATTAGGTTAATCAGGATTAGCTTAGCTTAGGTGATGATTAAGATGCTTTGACCCATTTGACTTGAATATTTTGATTTATTTAAATCAAGAGGAAGAAATATGAATTTGGGATTTAATTAAATAAACTCTTTGATTTATTTAATAAAAAGAGGGAATATAGGCTTCCAAATTAAAATAAAGTTAATTTATTCAATTTAGCGGATAACTTAGAGATTAAAATGAACCTAATTTACTCAATGAGTGGATTAATGTGAATCTCTATTTATGAATGAGCAAGATGAACATGCATAATGCCAATTTCACGTGTGTACAAGTTGAAATCTCATATTGAGTCATTTTGGATCATGAGTGGGTGTGGGGGATGGCTTGGCTGAGATTTCAATGGTTGGATCCTTCCCTCTTTCCTAACCCCCTCATTTCTGATCGTATGGTTTGACTCCCTCTAGTGGAAGGATCGATTAAGTTCAACTTTGATGGTTTAGAAAAGAATAATCCTACTATTGTTTGCGGTGGGGGGGTGTTTATAGATAATAATGGGCATCCTGTTGGTTCTTTTTCTTTATGCCATGGGTTTGAGTCCAATAATCTGGCTAAAAATAGTGCTCTATTGTGGGGTCTAATGATTGCAAGGTAGAAGGGATGAAATAAGTTGTGGATTGAGGGGGATTAGTGCAGAATTTGAAACTATAAGTGATTATCAAGTGACCTATATGGCTAGTCAAAGAGTTTGATGTAGTTTTAGAGCTAGGAATTGGGTGGTTGATTGGGATGCTAACACTGGTTTTTCCTTGAATATGATGTTGGTTGAATAATTTCCCTTTGAGTGCGATCAGATTGATGCAGGAAGATATTGTAGAATTTCAAGTAGCTAATGGATAGGTTGTGTTTCCCATGTTGGGGCATGGAGTTCATTGGCTATGTTATGCTTGGAGCTATATTTTTGTTTGATTTGGTTATCTGGTTCATTTCTTGCCTGGTCTGATTGGTCGTGTAGTGAGTGTGCGGGGTTTTGTGAGTTGTTTTTTCTGCCCTATTACCTTGATCTACTTTTAGATTTTTTATAGTTTTTAGCCTATATTTCTTATAGTTCTTGGACCTAAACAAGGTTTATATTAACCATAAGAAAAATATAATTTATGGATCCCAAAATCATTACAATTATGATGTATATATAAGAGTATCTTCTACTATCTTCTTCGTTATTCATGCGTATTAAAATATTATTGTGTGACTAGTAATATAAACTACAAATCTAAATATATATGCATCCATTATTGATCCCTAAGTGAATTATATATATCCATGTCTATACATGGAATACTAGCCTTATGTAACTTATTCAATAGTTAAGAACTATATTTGGTACATTTTACAATAAGGATTACAATAAGACACCAATATGTTTCACAACCATGTTCATAGATTGGGCTACATGACCTAACCTAGAAGATGGACCTTATTTCAAATATTCCTCTCCCAAGCTAACTCTTTAAGAAGATGGCATTATTTCATTAGCTCATGCATTAAATCCTTTCATTCAATGCTTATAGATGCTTATGCTTCCACCATATGATGCAATTCATTTACTAGATGTTTATATAATATTTGATGATGTTTTATATTAATACTTAGATACTCATATTATATGAAATGTATTGATAGTATCATTTTTGTTTCATTTTGTTGGAAATAATTCCAACTCCTGCTTCCCCAATGCGCTCTACACCTCTTCTTATGTTACTGCAACCTCCTCTCCTCTCTCTTGCAGTGTAGTGGTGACCTTATGGTCCCGCAAGCCTCTCCTCCATTTCTTGTAGTAGAGTGGTGTCTACCACCATACCGTGGGCCTCTCTTTTGCTTTGTGTGGTATTGCGGTTCTACTACTATCCGACGAGCTCATTCTCCATAACGCATGTAGAGTGGTTCTCTTGCAACTCACAGGACCCTTATTTCCTCGCTGGAGCAGTTGAAGTGTATTTTGACATAATTTTTAACATGGATATTTTATCGTGCATTTAATGTTTTAAAGGACAATATTTAATAGGGTTTTAATTTTTTTTAGATTAAAAATACTTTTCACTTGATGTGAATTAGATGTTCTGTAGGTGTAATTTATGACATTTATTTCACCTCTTTCTTGGTGAATTTTTCACATTGTTTTTTGATGGGTATATTTTGTAAGGAAGTTTATTATTATGATTATGAAGTAAGAACAAAAATAGTAGTAAAAGTTAATTTTGTGTTTAATTCTCGAAAGTTGAGTTGTTTTAGTTCGTAACTTTATCGGGCCTTCACATGGTATCAGTGCAGGTTTATCAGAGTAGGGTCATTAGTAAAATGTTTGTTTCTAAAAGTTTTAGTGAAATAATGGCAGCAAGTACAAGCTTGAATAACCCTCAAATCCCACAATTTAATGGGAAAAATTATGACTATTGGGCAATCACAATGAGGGGATTATTTTGTTCACAAGATTTATGGGAGCTAGTAGAGAATGGATTTCCAGAGCCTGTTGATGCAACAACATATAATGCTTTGACTCAAGCAGAGAAGGACCTATTGAAGGACAATAGGAAGAAAGATTCAAAAGCTCTTTTATTTATTCTCCAAGGAGTGCATGAGAGCATTTTCCCAAGGATTGCAACAACAACAAGGTCCAGACAAGCATGGGACATACTTCAAACAACTTATCAAGGTATGGAAAAAGTCAAAACAACCAAGTTACAAATATTGAGAAGGGATTTTGAAACTATGTATATGAAGGAAAATGAATCAGTAGATTCATTCTTCTCCTAGATTATTGGACTAGTAAATCAAATTATATCACATGGTGAGACACTTGAAGATAAAAGAGTGGTTGAAAATATTTTAAGGAGTTTTCCCACAAAATTTGAGACAATTGATGTAACCATAGAGGAAACAAAGGACCTCACTCCAATATTCAGTTGATGAGCTTCATGCATCTCTCATCTCTCATGAATAGAGGTTGAGTAGGTCTGCAAACATGTCATTGGAGCATACTTTCACATCACAAGCTTCAATCAACCAAGGACGAGGCAGAGGAAGATCAAATTTTAGAGGAAGAGGAAGAAATTCTTATAGAGGTGAAAGAACCAACCCTTCAAGCTCAAGTGGAAGAGGAAACAACCAAAACTCAGGCTCAAAGTTATCTCAAAATTTGTCACAAGGACAAAGGTATGATAAGTCTCAAATCCAATGTCACTACTGTAAAAAGTTTGGGCATTACATGAATGAGTGTATAAAGAAAAAGTATGATTCTGGTAAACATAATGAAAATTTTATAAAAGAATTTCAAGATTAGAAATTAGAAAATAAAAAATTGTTTTTGGTGTGTAATGTTGCACAAGCAAGTGAAAAAGATATTTGGTTTTTAGATTTAAGCTGTAGCAACCGTATGACATGAAATTTAGATATGTTTTCAAGTTTCGATGAAATTTTTTAATTTGATGTTACATTGGGTAATGACAACAAAGTGTCAGTCAAAGGAAAGGGAAATGTCAAAATTCTAAGTAATAGAATGTTTCCTTTGAAGATTCAACCAGATTTGAATATAGATTAGGCACAAGCACAAGAAACCACAACAATTATGTAAATTGTCTTTCAAGCATAAGTACAAGATGAAAATTGTTTATGACACTTAATATTTTGGAATCTTAACTTTGGGGGTCTAAATTTGCTTCATAGGAAAAGTATGGTTAAGGGACTCCCTTTAACATAAAAACCTAAAAGAGTATGTGAAGGATGTATCTTAGAAAGAAGCATAGAGAATATTTTTCAGCAAGAAAGTCAACTAGAACAAAAGCCCCTTTGGAGATTGTACATTCAAATTTGTGTGGGCCTATGCAAACACCCTCAATTGGTGGTAGTCTCTATTTTCTAACTTTTATTGATGATTATTCAAGGAAAACATGGGTCTACTTTCTAAATCATAAGAGTGAAGTGTTTGATTTCTTCCATCAATTTCAGTCTCTTGCTCAAAAATAGAGTGTTGATTATATCAAAGTGTCGAGGATGGATAGAGGAGGTGAATATATTTCAAATATTTTTTAAATTTTTGCAAAGATCATGGGATTCACAAAAAATTTACTACTAGATACACATCTCAACAAAATGGGGTAGCTAAAAAGAAAAACAAAACAGTTATGGAAATGGCTAGAAGCATGTTGAAAGCCAAAATTTGTCAAATGAATATTGGGCTGAGGTTGTATCATGTGCAACATATATAATGAATATGTGTCCAATAAAAAGTGTTATGAATATGATTCCTAAAGAAGCATGGACTAGAAGAAAATATAGTGTTGCTCGCATGAGAGTTTTTGGTTGCATAGCATATGCACATGTGCCTGATGAATTAAGAAGAAAGCTAGACAACAAAGGAGAAAAATGCATATTTGTTGGATCTAGTGATGAATCCAAGGCTTACAAAATTTATAATCCAAAAACTAAGAAGGTTATAGTGAATAGAGATGTACAATTTGTAGAAGATGAAGCATGGGATGGAAGTAGAGAAAAAACTATTAATGTATCAGCAAGTATACCTCAAGAGGAACATGAAATTTTTGTATTAGGAAATATTCCTTCTAATGTGACTCCTTCCATGCCCATTCAAGTTCAACCAAGTGGTCAACAAGTGACACCATCATCAAATGTAAGAGAAACAACAAGAGAATAGTGGATGCCATCTACAACAAGAAGTTCTGGAGCTAGACCATCAAGTCCACATTTAACAAGTTCAAGTGATCTATCAAATCCTACATTGGAAAGCATGAGAAGACATAAAATTAGAAGTATAAGTGACATATATGAACAAAATGAAGGTGAGAATAATAATGATCAAATGTCTCTTTTTGCATTTTATTCACAAGTTGAAGATCCAATACATTTTGAGGATGCAATTAAAGAAGATAAATGAGTATGTGCAATGGATGAAGAAATTGATGCAATTGAAAAAAATCAAACATGGGAGTTGGTAAGTCTTCCAAAAGAAAAGGTTGCAATAGGTGTAAAATGGGTTTACAAAACCAAATTAAATGCAAATGGTGAAGTGCAAAAACATAAAGCAAGATTAGTGGAAAAAGGTTATTCACAACAATCCAGAATCGATTATAATGAAATGCTTGCACCTGTAGCACATCTTCACATAGTAAGAATGATTCTTGCTATCACAACACAAAAAAAATGGCCAGTTCATCAAATGGATGTGAATTCAACATTTTTAAATGGCTATCTTGAAGAATTTTATGTGGAACAACCACCTGGGTATGAGATATTGGGACAAGAAGAAAAAGTATACAAGCTGAAGAAAACATTGTATGGTCTCAAGAAAGCCCCAAGATATTGGTACAACATAGTTGATAGTTATCTTTTATAGAATGGCTTCATCAGATTCAACAGTGAGCCTACATTATATACCAAGATGAATGAAAAAGGTGAAATTCTGATTGTATGCCTATATGTTGGTGATTGAATATTTTTGGGTGATTTATCAATTGATTTGTTTAAAGGAGTTACGAAGAAAGAATTTGAAATGATAGATTTGGGACTCATGAAATAAATTTTAGGCATTGAGGTGAATCAAAATGAAAATGGTATTTTCATCTCTCAATCAAAGAATGCTAATGATATTTTGAAGAGATTTAACATGAAAAATTACAAATCAACACCTACACCAATTGTCACAGGTTTAAAGTTAAGTGTAGACATGTCAAATTGACATTATGCATCACATTCATTCATCAATTAAATTCATCAGGTAATATCATCTCCTAAGGTCAACATTATCATCAACCTTTTTATCAAATAAATCAAACATCCATTTAATTAAATCCAAATGCATTTTCCATCCTTTTCTAATTTAAATAAATCAAGTATTTAAATCAAATAAGTCAAATCATCATTAGGCTAATCTTATCTTGATTAAATTAACCTAATCATCCACTTGCACAAATAAATCAATTTATTGATTTATTAAAATCCCTATTTTCTTTCAACATGGCATCTTGGAAGAATATTCCTCACCCATGCATTTTCAGAATATTAAATTCTGACATGTTCCCCACTCAGAATTTAAAATTCTGACTTATCCTCCACCCATGCACTTTTAGAATATTAAATTCTGACATGTTCCCCACTCAGACTTTAAAATTATGACTTATCCTCCACCAATGCATTTTCAGAATATTAAATTCTGACATGTTCCCCACTCAGAATTTAAAATTCTGACTTATTCCTCACCCATGCATTTTCAGAATATTAAATTCTGACATGTTCCCCACTCAGAATTTAAAATTCTGACTTATCCTCCACCCATGCACTTTTAGAATATTAAATTCTGACATGTTCCCCACTCAGACTTTAAAATTATGACTTATCCTCCACCAATGCATTTTCAGAATATTAAATTCTGACATGTTCCCCACTCAGAATTTAAAATTCTGACTTATCCTCCACCCATGCATTTTCAGAATATTAAATTCTGACATGTTCCCCACTCAGAATTTAAAATTCAAAAAGCCTAACATGTCCCCCCACTTAACAATTTTCAATTCTTGGCACATGGACCAAAATGTGCTCAGTCCTCCACCAATTAGAGGTTGACAAGTGGCCTCATCTCATTGGCCAATCTCTCATCAAGAAAATCTATAAATTGAAGCTTAATCCTCCATAATTTCATCCACAACTTTTAGGCAAGGTTACTCTCTTGATTTGAGAACTCATCTTGCTCATCATCTTGGCTTCTTAGCAAAGGTTGGGAAAGGGTCACTAGCACATGTGACACCAATCCAATATGGAATAGGTGATTATCATGCTTTTAAAATGTCTTCTTGATGTTGTTTTTGTTACTTGTGGCATTTCTTTAGCATAGATATTTTATTTCATAGAGGTATTTGCAGATTTGTATGTTTAGACTAACCCTTCTAATGAGTATTTGAGGTTGGTTTTACTTGCAGATTTAGGGTACTTCATTGTGGCGCTCGAAGGAGGGCAATTAAAATTTGATAAAAATCTTGGATAGTCAACAAAATCTGTATTCTAGGGAGTTTTTCTGATAACCCTTGTGTTCAAATTGCTTTACTATGTTTTCGGCTCAACTCATTAGACCTTTTTGTAGACATAAAATGTTTGAATTCTTTTGGACCTGCTTTTCTACTTTGCTGTAACATTCTTCGCTTTCTTTCAAATGCAGCAACCGTGGCTTACAACTTTAATGAATCCTCTATTTTTTTTTATTTTTATGCTTTCCATTAAAACTGTATCTTAAGTGAATGAAGGTTTTGTCTTAAACGCAAGATAAGATGTGCACAGGGAAATATTCTTTCTAACATTAATGTAGCTACTTCTATTTTCTTTAATATTGTTGTAGCTATAGAGACTGGCATGCATACAGCAGTGTTAGAAATTCATTCTTTCAAAAGTCAAAATCTAATTACACTATTTTGATAAAGAGGGTGCTGCTCCAAAGATGGGAGGTGGCTACAAAATACAACTTGAATTTTCTCTGCGCAGTCTTTCACCAGTTAGTAGCTTTTGACTAAAGATTTTGTATGCCTTTAAAATTGATATTCACAATCAATGCACTTCTTGAAGACATCTCTTTAAAGTTTGAAGTGGTGAAGGCTATCGAATTTGAGTTTACATCCATCAATACCTGCAAGCTCCTAACGCCACATCTGCAAGTCCTTGAAATTTCTTTTGAAAGCTACACCTTCCAAGTACACTTGTGAGTTTTTAAAAGTCTTTTAACTTTTGTGCACTTGTTAGTCACGTGGAAATGATCTTTCTAATTCTGATGTCTTCCACTAGTAAGTATATGTCGTAATTATAACGAATGCATTGATGGGAGGGGCCTTTAGAAATTATTTTTCTACATAGCGCTATCTGTGCAAAATCAAAAATTTGTAGATAAAAGTCATTTTTGTTCATGGGTGCGGTGCATCATAAAGTCCCATCATATATTTGTCATGGCATTTGCTATTTACAGTTGACTAAATATGTGTTGGTAGAACTGTCTAAATTTGGGTCCCATTTGAGTTGGTCGAACTGTCTAAATTTACATTGAAGGTAACAGTTAGCTATTAATAGACAATGAGATTGTACTAACCCGGTTTGATAATAAATGTCAAAGTATCTTGGGGCTCTCCTTGATTCCAGGCCGATGGCTACAGGAGATGCTAGCTAAGGACCTTACCAAATGCTTTTCTTAGCCATCTTATTCACTTACAAAATTGCATTCAATTTCTCTAATGAGGGTGTATTTATATGATATGATTTGAATGATTAAGAAATATCCAGGTGTTTTCAAAGCGCATTCATTTCTCTAATAATGAGTAGGGTGTGAGGATATGACCTAATAAGAGGATTTTGCTACTTGGCAAAGCAGGTGGGAGGACAGAAAAAGGAGTAGTTGGTACACTGATGAAGTTGTATCTTATTTAGTTTGGTGGTTGCGCACTCTTGCTGTGATCTTTTTTTTTTTTAAATATTAAAATGCATTGAAACTTGCACACCACATTTAAGACTATATCATGAGTCATTAATTCTCTGAGATATTCTATCCAAAAGTTCACATGCCCTATGTACACACCACATTACTGTCATGAATCTATTTTTTAAGATTGCTTTAACTGCTACTAGAATCTATTTTTTGATTTCTTTAACTGTTACTGATGTCGTCGCTGCTTCTACTGGTTTGTTGTTGGCTAGGTGATCTTTTAGAATATTTTGTTTTGAAAGTTGAGAAAAATGTGGAGAAGATAGTAATAAACATGTCTGATTATTGTCACAAGTATTGGCCAGATTATTCATTTTCCAAATGCCTTGTTTGAGAGTTTGTCTTTTCATGTCCATGCCTGCCACTTGCGTTTAACCTTTAAAGCACGTATGTTCATCTAAACACCACTATTGCATAGATTTTTGCTCTCCAATTTCATTTACTATTGGCCCAGATTATTGCTTGACAAGATGGATCCGAGGGGACTCTTGCCGTTAGTCAACTCTGACTTGAGGAAAGTCCTTATTAAAACCCATGTACTAGAATTCGCCAAAATACTTTAATCTATTTGTTGGTGCAAGAATGGTCATTCTAAAGCTGCCCCACACTTTTACGGTCTTTAGTAGAAATGGAAAACATTCCATGGGAGTTTCATGGGTGTTGATGCTTGGCTACCCTATGTAAGTGAGTGTGTCGTGGAGGGGAGCCAATGGGGTCAAGCATCTAACCATTCGCTAAAGATAAGCGTAGCTAGACTTTTCCAAGTGGGGATTCAACAAATATTGTCTTACACATCCATAGGGCTTGTACTTGTCTTGGTTTGAAAACACAGTGCTTTATTCGAAAACATTTTCCAAACAAACATTCAACATGATTCTCAAAATTTCAAACCCTTTAGGAGGAAAATATCATTGACCAAATTCTTGTGTTATTGCTTGCCCTTGGGATTACATCCTTAGAGGTTTCTAAGCACTTGAATTTACATCTCAATTTTCCCCCTAAAGTTAAACAATAGGTAATCTTTGCCTTAAATTCATCAAAGTTTCACATAATATACTTTGTGAAATGAGACGAAGTTGAGACATTGGATATTTAGTTTGAAATCTAATCAAGAGTGTGTTTGTGGTAAAAAATAATTCATTAAACAAAGGCTAAAAACAATTGGACCCCACACATGTGTCTTCAATGATTTCACGCAAAATCAAGATCAAGAAACCCAAGGTGAAAGCCCTTAGTTTGATAGCCCATCAAGAACATCTTTCTATGTTATACGAAGTTAGACAAAGACTGCTTTTCAACCTTTACAAGAAGGCTTCAAGAAACAATCCTGGTCTATATTCATTCTATTACTGCCAAAACCGAAATCTTTTAAGAGAGTTTGAACATCTTGTTTAGAGAAAAGCTTGTTCTTCAATACCTAGATCTAGGAAAACAAAGTGTCTTTTTTAGGTTCACCTTAGGGTCAAAGAAAATCAAATCCTTTTTCATCCATCCTTCAAAACATCAAAACAAGCATCTAATCTCACAATCACCTTTTGGAAAAATCTTGAAATCATCCTTACTGCAGGCTTTGGCAAAACCAGGCTACATCGAAAATGTTGAGACTAAATCTTTGAAAACATTATCAAAATCACATTTGGCTAGGTATGTGTAGATGCATCATTTTGCATAAGCTTAGTCAAAACCATCTTGTTTAGCTTAGTATATGGAGATGAATCTTTCGTCATATGCTTAGTGAAACTATCATCTTATTTGGATAGGTGTGGATAGATGCATCCTTCTTCCCACACACATTCAAATTATCATCCTTTGATCAAATCTATCCCTTAGATAAATCATCCAACATCTTAGGGTCTATTTGAATCAAAATCAAAATCATTCAAGGACAAATCCCAAAAATCAAAATTTGCAACATATCCAAAAAGTCCCAAAAGCTTAGTATCTCCTTCAAGACTTACCAAAAGATCATAGCATCCACATCTTTCATCTTTTACATCATCATATCACCCTTTTGATCCTTAAGGAATCCTAAAAATTTCACTTTGGGGCATAAAATAAAGATCAATCCAAAGACGTCAAGAGATTCATCTCCCATACTTAAAAATTGATCCTTGTTTTATGGTTCAAACTAGATCTCAATACAAGAAGAGCATGGAAGCCAACAAAGAAACACCCGCTTCAATTGATTTAAGTCATACCACTCCTGAAATGAATCCCATCGGGTCAGGAACTCTTACAGTTAGCCTTCCGACATCATCGCAAAACCTGCAAGAAGAAAACCAAGGAGAGGACCCTACTTTTGGAATGTCTCGCGAGGAAATGACAGAAATGCTCCAAAATCCAGATAACCATCAAATTATCAACGTCATGATGAGACTCAACTCTTTGTTATACATGCTTAAATTAGCAAAACAAGGGGCCAAGTTTCCTTCAGACTTTGATGTAAGCACCATAGTGGAGACATCATTTCCACCAATCTCATCCACCATCCCCATCTCGTCCACACCTCCATCCCAAAATATCACACAAAAAATTCCACAAATCACGACATCGATTGCTCCAACTCAACCAAATGTCAACAAGGGAAACACATTTCTTAATGCTCTTCAATCACATCCCCTTATTAATAATCAAAGTTTGGATGCAAGGACCACATTGGAACAAAATATACCCGAAAATCCATTACACAAAAATTTTCCTCTCACATTTCATCATGATCCATCATCAACATTCTTTCACGCAACACCACAAACACCTCTTCTCACAAACTCACAAGAAGAGGGAGATATGTTCGGACCAGGGGGCATATTCGACACCACGACATATTCACAACAACTCACATTTCCACCTCTTCCGCCATTGCCATTATCATCCACACCACTCTTTGGTCTAGGGCTTCCTCCCCTACCAAGTATCAATCGAACATACATCCCAACCATCAATCAA